>LPNX010732320.1:365793-492624 GCA_001517045.1 Pseudotsuga menziesii | reverse complement strand
GGTCGGGTGGGAGACTGGTTCCTGTACAAAGATTACACTGTTTTGAGAGTGTACGGATTTACCGGTCAGCCTTATAGGTTGCCTTCTTTTTTAACTCCAAGGACTTTTGCTCTGGAGTTTATGAGACAAAGGTTGTTATTAGAGGAGGAGCACTTTGGTGCTTTCTGAAAATCTTTGAATATTAAATTTCCTTTTAAGGTCGGCCCTTTCATTTTTAAAGGCAAAGGTGCCCTGGCATGTATAGAGAGACTGATGGAACCTATGGATTTCATTAAGGATGTAAATATGAACTACGACCCTCACCAGGTGATATCATTAAGAAAGCAAGCAAACAGGAACAAACCGTTCGAGCATCAAGCTGTTGAAGGGTTAGCTGAAACAACTAATTTGCTCCAATTCACTGACGAGTCCAAAGATGAGACAGAGGCACATCCTGCATCTCGTTCAGAGATCCAAATCACGGAGGGTGTCAGTGTTACTGTCAAGAGGAGTTTGGCCGAAGCCGAGAGTATGGATATGGACGAAGAAACATCCCATAAGAAGGTGAGGCTGCTCGTAGGAGGCGAGATCGTGGATGAAGGGGCGTCTGGAGTTTTCAAAAAGGCTGCTTTGGTTCCCCTGAAGACAGTACAGGTCAGTCAGTTTTCTTTTAGAGATTCAGAAGGTGACGGTAACAGTCCAGAGTCCGGCCCCTTGTTTAAATCAAAAGAAGAGCTCAAGACGAGCTACCTAGAAAAGAGGAAGCAATCCCTGGAGGAAACGAGAAATCTTCTCCCGAGGGTAAGGAACCTGCATAGTTCTAAAACATCTCTAGTTTTTTCTAGAGATGCAGAGAAGAATACTTTCAAGATGGCCATTGTGAATGATAAAAGAATGTCTGAAATAGAAATCCATCTGGACAAAATCAGTACTCCAGACAAGATACAGTTGCACAAGAAAACCAGCGACATTCTTTATTCAGACCTGTTGCAAGCCATGATGATGATAAATAAGTTGCAAGCGTTGGTAGACAAGTTGGAAGTCCAATTGAGACATGAGAAAGTGGAAAACAAAGCAAATGTTGTTCAGGTGAAAAAACTGCAAGCAGACATCGCCAGCTCAGACAATACCCAGGCCGTAAAGAAGTTGTTAGAAGAGAAAGATAATTCCCTACAAGTTTTGAAGAAGAGGTTGAAGATGCCAGGCTCAGAACATGTCCAATCAGCTGAATTTCTAGCCCTCCAGGAGGAGAAAGATAAACTCCATCAGGAAATGATGGAATACAAAGGGAAGGCTGGATAGCTACAAGAGGATAAGGATAAGTGGAATGCCGAGAAGGAAGAACTACTGTCCCAAATTTCCGTGATGAAGAAAGACCAGACTGTGGAAAAGGAGATTATGGATGAGCTAATAAGACAAACCCCTGCCGGTGACGACTTATCTATTGTAGATATCCGAAAGCCATTAGTTGATTGTTCTGCAGATGACCTGTTGGAGTCTATGTCCCAAGTGAGTTTAAGGGAGGAAACTATTAAGGAATTGCAAGCCGAGAATGAAAAGGTGAAAGCCGAGTTAACTAAGGTAAGCGAAAGCAGAATGTAGCTCTTACAGGATAGGAGCCAATTACAGCAGAAGGTTGATGAACTGAAAGAAAAATGTATTTGGAAGGGCCCCCTTCAGGGGGCGAAGCAGATCATTTGGGACAGCCTAAGTATTGAATTTACCAAGTTTAGGCACTACCTTAATTATATTGATGATTTGTGTGGATTGATAGATTCAGCTCAGCAAAGATTGAGAGTGGTAAACGAACACATGGCGAAAAAACCTCTCGCTACAGCCCAAAACACCCTGGATTTCCTAAATTCATTAACATATCAAAAGTTGCATGACATGGGCATAAAGGACAGAGTCTCAATAGTCCTGTCAGCAAAGAAAATAATTCACAAGCACCAGTTAATGAAGATTGTTCAGGACAAATCAGAAGAATTAATGGTACAGGTCAACAGGTTCAAAAAAGAGTTTGAAGGGATGTTCGAAGACGGGTTGCCATGCTTCTGGAACGAAAAGGGTTGAATGCTCCTGCAGGAACATTATAATCACCTGATTGTCAGGGCTCGCATGGACCATTCAAAGTTTAATGAGCTGGAGAAGAGCCTATCAGGACAAACCATTGTGGACATGCTAACTGAATATTTCAAAGTCCTGCAGAAGTTCACAGCTATCAGAACCAGATTGCCTAAAAATTCCTACGAAACATACATGGAGCTCGAGGTAGCCATCCGGGAAATGATGGAAAGCGACACCCCAAGTTCCAAACAGTGGAAGGCTGTAGAGCGACTGGGGAAAAAAAATTTTACTCTTCCTCCGTAGGAACAAGTGGCAGATACCGTGGAGCTGATGGGGCAAAGACTTGGAGCTGATTTGGCAAAAGACGTGGAACTGTTGGGGCAAAGATTCGGAGCTGATGGGGAAAATATTCGGAGCTGATGGACCAAAGTTTGTTATCCAGTTGTTTCATGCTTTATGATCGGTTAGGAATGGAATTGTAACAACTTCCTAGTGGTGTAGGATTTCAGTTACAAACTCTAATTTACGCCAGTCATTCTGTTATTGATCTACTGGAGGCAGACTTATTGTTTGATCTATAAATTTGTATCTATTTTATGAGATGGGGGTTGGAACCCATCAGATGAAGTAATTTGTGGAGAACATATCTGTCTTGTTTTTAATACCAAATGAATGCATGAGAGTTCTTTTTCAGAGATTCATGTATCATTGACATTGCAGTCTGTGCTTTCTTTCTCTGTGTGATTTGTAATTTTTCCTGTGTAACGCTCCATTCTATTTTTTCTGTCGTATCTGGAACATAGTGTTTGATGTTTAGAATTCATATGCTTATGCTCTATTCATAGTTTCAGGTATTATATGATCTTTTCTACTAAAGTTGATATGGAATTCGTCTTAGATGCTCTGTATTGATGGGTTGTTCCCTCATTTCTTCTATTTCCACCTTGACAAATGAAATGACTGCAATTATGTGATTATCTTGCCTTTGAAAAATCCTGTGTATGCATTTTGGGAATCTTTTTATATGTATATGAATCCGTTGCCCAATGGATATGTGATTGTTTCAACCAAATAAATAAACCTTTAAATATTGTTACCGTTTGGTCTTGCAATTTGTAAAGTTTATGTTGAGAGATCCCTCTCTGGGAGAAATTACCAATATCTTCCTAAAGTGGTTTTGCTGTTACCTCGGGGTGTGCCTTTTACAACCTGGGTACATTCTGAGTGCTAACAAAGTTAACCAACAAAATAAGAAGGAAACAAACACTAACAAGCTTTTGAACTCAAACAAAGATCACTAACAGAGGTTGACCAAAAATATAAGCCAAAAATCATGCCAAGCAAAGGGGGTGGGGGAAAAGAGCAATGAGAAAACCCAAATGCTACACAAAGGCTTACCACATAGATAAAGAACAACCAAAAGTGATGACACTAATTCCCTAGAGTCATGCACCTACAAAGGACCTCAAAAGACCTACCAAATAGCCCACAACAACAGAAAAAAAGCACAAAAAAGAGGAAAAAACATTGTTTTAGGGGCACACGTGGGTTGTACTACTGGCATGTCGCGTATCATAGGTGGGTTGATAGTACAAAAAGTCGTGTATAAGCACACATGAGTTGTATTATTGACAAGTCACGTATCGTACATGGGTTGATAGTATAGAAATTCATGTGCACCAAACCAGACACGTGACTGTTCAGTCTGCAACTCGTGTATGGGTGGAAAAAATCCCCAAAAATGTCAAAAAATGCCTTAGGAAGGTAGGGGAGATGTTCTATCAGACTGATAAAGTGTTCATAACTAGCAAGAAATACTTGAAACCTTGCAAAAGACTGAAAGAAATATAGAGAAACCCCAAATAGACAAGGTTATCCCCAGGGGAGTCGCCAGTTTTGTTGTTTAGGATTAAGCACCCTTGTAACCTAGGGTCTGGGGTTACCAACTTAATACTAACCTTGCATACAATCATATTTGTTGCTAGGGTTTTACCCCTAGCTTGTGCGAATGAGCACCTACTAAGGACAATGGATTCCTTAGTAGCAGTTCAATAATATGTGAAATAAAAGATACTAAACAGTAATGAAAATTAATCTAAACATGTTCATGAAGCAAAACAATAAAAAGTAAAGAATGAATTTTATTGATCTGACCTCCAATGTGGAGGTTGGTGAAGCCCGTTGCGCTGATCCGAGAGGTTGCTCCGAGCTCCAGCTGCTCCTTCTCTTTCTCTAATGGTGGAAATGGGCCAAAAGGGGGCTCTCACGGTGAAAGTAGCTCAATGGTGAGCTAAGGTTTCAAGAGCAATTTTGGCAGAGGCAGGATACTTGTGATTGTGGATTTTGAATAAGGGGTCTCCATCACTTATTTATAGTGGTGGAGTACTGGTTTAGGGTTAGGGTTTCAGCTATTTAGGGTTTCATCTGTTTAGGGTTTTTTCCTCCTTTTCCTCATTATTTTATATTTCTTCATTTTTGGAGATTTTTTCCTTTTTGGAGGAATTTTGGATATTTTTTGGAGGAAAAGAGGGTCTTATGGCCTTTTGGAGGCATTTTAAGCCTTTTGGAGGCTTTTTAGATGGTTTTATGGGTTTTTGATGGAAATATGGTAGGAAAATGGACAAATGAGCCATGTAATGGGGCAGATGAGGTAGTGAAACCTTTTTGGGTGTTAACAGATTGCCCCCTGATGTGCGAGGGCAGGAGCTCATCGTATGGCCGATGGACATCATAAGTCATATTTGTTTTTCCTGGGGTGTGGAGAAGAGAAGGAACCAACTGGAGCCCGGAACATCGATCTCGAACCAACTACAAGGACTGAAAAGTACATAACCTCAATAATGGATGAGGAATCATCTAATCATCTGGACGAGGCGGGCATACCCATGCTCGTATCAATATACATAAAAATAACTGTGAGGCCCGAAAAGGGGTACCTGTAGGATACATAGAAATCCACTGTGTATATCATAAGTGTCCAGAGGGGACACAAATCTGGAACATACTACTGGGCTGACCATGTCTGAGCTAAACAACTGATGCACTGGAATGACAGCAGTGCTACTGAATGTGGTTCCAAAGGAACTAATGAGCTGCTGGATTAAAGTGACAACGGTCATACTTGCAATGGTACACTGATCTGGAACTGAACTGGGTACTCAAGGAAGCATGGAACTGGATGGCTTCCGAATACAATCGCCAACGCAGCCTGGACATCCATGGGGACATATAACTGGTTGTTCCAAAGTGACTCACCAATGTGCTAGAGTCAGAGGAAATCCGGGGTCTTCAACACATAATGGAAAGGATATACATCCTGCGCGATTCTCAACGATGCGATTAAGGTGCTGAAGTCGAGCATGTGAGAAACAACTATTCAGAGAGGCAATGATGACTCCTCCCAAAATGGTCCGTAGGCACTCACCACAGATGGTGATGGGTCCAAGGCGCAGGGGCCTCTAGGTCTATCCTCTGGAATAGAGGGGCTGTCGTTGACAGAGGGAGACCTGCAACTATCAAGGCAATGATGTTTCCTTGACATGAGCGCGAGGTAAAAAACCAAACTGTGGTAGTACTGAGGGCAGGAGTGATAAACTGGGGGGAATAACTGGTCAAGTAGAGTGGGTGGACTCAAACTTCCTTTGTTCATAGTATGATGGCGGAGATGATCGGGCAGCATATGAGACTGACTGGTGGTAAAGGGATCATAGCAGTATAGGATCTGAGGGTGAAAGAGCTGAGGGAGACTCAAGCTGTGGTAAAGTGGCAGGAGATTGCAGAATACTCTGAACAAAGGCGACCTGATTGGGGGTGCTGCCGAGAGGATTGATCATAGCGCTAAGAGGCACGGGGGGACTTCTTCATGGGTTAGGGAACTAGAAGAAGTGTGGATATAAAATGGTACTATCATGTGGATTTTACGAGCCCAGGACAGTTCATGCTCGTTGTTGCTTTCAATTTTAAGGAGTCTGAAAGCAAATAAGAAGACTCTGAAGTAATGGAATGATACTGTCGTGTGGATTTTACGAGCCCACGACAGTACATGCTCGTGGTTGCTTTCAATTTTAAGGAGTCTGAAAGCAAATAAGAAGACTCTGAAGTAATGGAATGATACTGTCGTGTGGATTTTACGAGCCCACGACAATACATGCTCATGGTTGCTTTCAATTTTAGGGAGTCTGAAAGCAAATAAGAAGACTCTGAAGTAATGGAATGATACTATCGTGTGGATTTTACGAGCCCACGACAGTACATGCTCGTGGTTGCTTTCAATTTTAAGGAGTCTGAAAGCAAATAAGAAGACTCTGAATAAATGGTCAGGCAAGGAGGGAGTGTTCAATCAAGGAATATTTATTATGACCAGGACTGAGGGTGGGGGGGAACACTGGTGGGCCTCCTTGCGGGGTGAATGAATGGTGGAAAAATAACAAAATATTTGCAGTATGACAGGAGTGGATGGCTCATGTAAAAAGTGTGAAATAATATGATGACGGCCGATGTGGTGCACAAATTGATGCGGCAAGGTGTAGGGACGCACTGTTGAAATTGTACCAAGTGAGAGCGAGAAATGATCTCAAGCATCATCACGAGCTCGAAAAAATGAATCCGGTGATATAAAAAGTGTTAAAAACGGAGAGCGGCCGAAGTGGTGCGCAAACCAAGGTGCCTATTGGTATCGAAAAAATGGGCAAAAAATGGTGTAGCACAAAATAACGCAATGAGGTGACCATTGTGATGGTTTCGTCGTGCTGATTCCAATGGTGGAAACGGTTCTGAAAACGGACTCTGTCTGGGTTTAGAATGGCCAAACAAGAGAAAAGTCAACGGACTGTAAATAGTAAGTGGGCCCAACATGACATGTGTCATTTGACTAGTGGACGTTGACTCGTGATCGCAGTGGACCAGAGCTGAGGTGTCATTTCTGGACGATTTGACCAGTCGATTGCGGAGTCAGGAGATACAGGTATTCCATTAAACTCATACCTGCATTGTTTTTGGGTTTGGGGGGGGGGTAGTGGGTCCCAGGGGATGATTTGTACGGTCCACGTGGGTGGACCGCGGGTTAGGGGGTCGAAACTGCGGTCTCAGATCGTGGGTTTAGACCGGGATAGCCGTGGTTGGGGACCGTGGGTTCAGGCTTGACAGCCGCGGTCGGAGGCCGTGGCTATAGGCTTGACAGACCGCGGCTGTAGGCCTGACAACCGCGGTCGGGGGCCACGCTTATAGGCTTAACAGCCGCGGTCGGAGACCGCGGCTGAAGGCCAGACAGCCATGGTCAGGGGCCAAGCTGTTCTAGTTTTTTGGATGAAAGGGAAAGTCGATTATTTTGGGATGAGTCTGATGAGACTTCGTTGTGTGATTGACAGGATGCCACAGGTGCTATGGAGGGAGTGGGAGATACCGGATGATATTATGACCATCGTTCGAGAGGACCGTCGAGTGCGGTCGATGTTAGGGATTTTCGGACTGCTGAAGTTCGCTGAGGTGCCTATGATGCGGTCAGCAGGATTGTTGCTAAACCGGTTGGTTGGTTTCTGGGAGCCAAACATACAGGCGTTTCGAGTTCGGGGAGAGAGGGTGGACCTCACCCTGACTGATGTTTATTTTTTGACGGGGTTTCCATGCCTGGGGAGGGTAGCAGATACACAGCCGTGGGTGTCTGCAGACCTTGATATGGATGACATGTTGGAGCGGTTCTGTTGGTCGGAGGCTCAGGTGCATCGGAATGCACTCTTGGTGAGAGCTCTACGGGAGCCAGCGATGCAGGCCATGGCAGCATGTGTGGTGCGGGTTCTGGGATCCCAGTCACCTGAGAAGGTGTCTGGGGGCTAGATGCAGCTTGTGGAGCGTGTACTGACAGGGACTTATTTTGCATGGGGCCAGATGTTCCTGAACTGCGTGCAGCGACAGCTGACCGCAGCGAAGGAATCTGGTAAGGGGTTCTACTATGGTTCATTTTTATGTGCATTCTTTATGGAGAGGGTCCCCACCCTGCGGCCGCGGGTGCCGGTCAGAGCGGGAGGCTTGAGGGAGCCTCGGATGGTGCGGTGGGGAGAGATGATGCGCCACCGTGGTGGTGGGGATGTTGGGCGGTACTTTACGCAGGAGCTGTACCTGCAGTGGCTCCAACTACCATTGACGCTGGAGGATTATCCATATAGGGATATGGACTTCACTGGAGATCCAGATGCACCACAGCCACCAGGACAGGCATGGGGGCCAGATGGTATGTATGATTTGATTGTCTTGTCCAGTTTTATGTATATGATATATTATTGATGTATTGGAACTGAAAAATAGGTGATTTGCAGATGTGGGTCCGAGTCCACCTCCAGGGCATGTGGCACGCAGAGGGATTGTGGCCGTTCCAGCTTTGCCTGGGCGGGGGGAGGTGCATCGTCGAGATGCAGAGGGGACACTAGAGTACGTCCGGGCACTACTCGACCGTCTGCTGGTGGGAGTGACTGACCATGGGTGGCGGGACCTTGATCCTGCCGTGATTCAGGAGTGCTTGAGGGCACCTTGAGATTTCAAATCGATTGCAATCCGGGTGGCCATATTAGCAGACAGGGCGTGGGCACAGGGGCCCAGACGGGATGAGGACTCACCGGAGAAGGAGCAAGGAGAGGATTCAGAAGCAGTGGACACTGACAGTGATGCAGGGTACGACTCTCATTAAGGAGAGTAGGGGACTCCCCCCGATTTTTTGTAGCTACAGCCTGTACCTTATGAGGCTTTTAGGGATGTATATACATTTTTTATAGAGCTGAGTACAGGGGTACTCAGGACATGTATAGCACTGTAACATGTATTTTTTGATATGTATATATTTATGCACATGGATGCACTTTTGTATGATGTTGTTTCATTTGGACGCATGTGGATGCGCTTGATGATGTGTTGTATGTTTGTATTGCACGTGGATGCAAGTAGTCTAGGATGTTGGGCACATGGATGCCCCTTGTGTGTTTTATGTGATGTGACATGATTTAGTTATGATTAGGCACGTGGATGCCCCTATGGATGCAAATGTTTATGCAATGCAGTCTTTTTGGTTTTTTATATAGTTGGATGAGATGCTATGATGTATGGTGGAGATGTTATATGGTGTGATTGATATGCCAATCTAGGATGTTATTTGCCATTTGATCTACAACACTATTTTGAGCTCTTGGGACATGTGTGAATGTGATGGATTCAAATTTTCGGCTGAGTTGTTTTGTACGCAGGAATTTTCTAAAGAGGCAGGGATCACGTACCTGGTAGCAGTTGTTGATCTGGGAGACAAGTAGCTGGGAGTCCAAGAACACATGAAGGTGATGTATGCCCATCTGGAGGGTAGCAGTCAGGAGACTAGTCACAGCATCATACTCCGCCTGGTGGTTCTTGGTAGCAGCGCCTATACATGTTCCGTCAAGGTGAATCAATTCGTCGGAAGGGGAATACAAGACCCACGCTGCAGAAGCCAGGTTGGGAGACCAGCGGCTTGCGCCATCAGCGAAGCCAATGTAACGAGGTGGAAAATGGTCCATCTGTGGGCATGCAAAAAACGATGAATGTGAGATTATGGTCAAAAAGGTAAAAAACACAAAGGAAGCAAACTGTACAATGCGGACCAATGAGGTCGCGGTTTCAGTTATGGGTAAAAACGTTTAAGATACAACCCATTACGGGGGTTGCTGAAAGGGTGGCCTTCAGAGTCAGCTAAAATGTATGCCCCCTTGCCGAGGAAAGTCTGCACAATGTAAGGGCCTTGCCACATGGACTCAAACTTTCCTTTACCGGTTTTGTCGTGGGCTTGGTCATAGGTGAGGACAAGGTCCCCTTCGTGGAAAGTTCGAGGGTGAACATGTTTGTCATAACTGGCTTTAGAGCGGTTTTTGGCAGCTTCAATATTCTGAAGAGTGGCACGATGATCTTCATCGGCTTGTTCGAGGGACAGCAGACGTTGCTCTAGGGGGGAGGTATCAGGGAGAAGCTTGACGGTGATATGTAAGGTAGATATCTAACACTCGATGGGGAGGACAGACTCTACACCGTGAACTAAATGAAACGGGGTAAAACCAGTCGCGGTTTTGGTGGAGGTACGGTAAGCCCATAAGGAAGGGAATAGCATATGGTGCCAATTGGACTTATGCCGATCAACAGTGCGTTGGAGTAAGGTTTTCACTATTTTGTTAACAGCTTCGACTTGACCGTTCCCTTGAGGGTAGTAAGCAGAGGAAAATTGGTGCTCAAACTTGAGAAAGGTGGATAGCTCGCACCAAACGGAATCTTCAAAGTGTGATCCATGGTCTGAGACCAACTGCTTAGGGACCCTGAAGCGAGTGATAACATGGTTGAAAAAGAAACGGGCAGTGGTGTCAGCGGTACAGTTGAAGGTGGGCATGGCTTCCGCCCATTTGGTGAAGTAATCGACGGTGACAATGATGTACTTATGGCCATTCGCAGATGGGGGTCTACACTCCATGAAGTCGATGGCCCACTTACAAAAGGGACCAACGGTGACGACTGGATGTAACAGAGCAGGTGGTGTCCGGGCCTTGGGGGAAAAAAGTTGGCAGTTATGGCAATGCTTGACCGCAGTGATGCAGTCGGTGAAAAGTGTGGGCCAGAAGTATCCGGTGCGGACGACCTTTTGGGAAGTGGCCATCCTGGAGAAATGGCCTCCGCAGGCACCGCTATGACAATCATTAAGGACCTGTTCAGCTTCCTCGTGTGTAAGGAAACGACGAACAATTGTGTCGACTCCTCACCGGTAAAGGACATCTCCTAGGAGGAGGTAGCGAGAGGCCTGGTGACGGATACGACGACATCCATTACGAGTGACGGTGGGTCGGAACTTCTGCGTGCGCAGGTATAACAAGATATCACCGTACCATGGGTCATCGGACGAGATAGTGAACAAGTGATTATCTAGTAACTCCTCAAAGATAGGTGGGGTCGAGATAAAGGAAGGGAGATCAGTGATGAGCTGGGCAAGCGCAAGGTCTTTAGTGCTCTTAGGTATTCGGAACGTGAGGTCATATTCCTGGAGGATAATGACCCATTTAGCCACATGGCCTTGCAGGAGCCGCCGGTTTAAGAGATATACCATGGGGTTAGAATCGGCGATGACTGTGGTTTGACTAAGTAAAATGTAGTGTCGCAACTTTTGGACGGAAAAGACCACTGCTAGGGATAGTCTCTCCTCGTATGGGTAACGTAGGGGTGGGCCAGACAAGGTCTGGCTGACGTAATAAATGACATGCTCTTGGCGTGAGGCGTCTTCTTGAACCAAGACTCCGGACACAGCATGCTCAGATGCCGAGACGTAAAGGATGAAGTCCTGAGAGAAATCCAGAGGGGAGATCAAGGGGGCTTGTGTGAGAGCTTTCTTGAGGGCTTTGAATGCAGCTCCGGCTTACTCGTCCCAGACAAAGGGTATGTGGGTACGGAGCAGGCACAAGAAATCATGAATGGTTGTGGCGTAATCAGGAACGAAGCATTGAAGAAAATTGGATCGCCCTTGCAGACTTTGGAGTTGCCGAAGCGTTCGAGGAGAGGGAAGGTCTAAGATGGCTTGGACTTTCAGGGGATCAACAGTAATTCCTTTCTGGGAAATAATGAAACCTAACAATCGGCCTACCAGAACGCAAAAGACGCACTTGTGTGGGTTCAAGCGGATCTGATATTTGCGACAACGCAGAAAAACTTGCCGAAGGTCATCAAGGTGGTCTGATCGTTTTCGGGAATGGGCTGTAAGGTCATCAAGGTAGACGAGCAGGATATGGACCATATCATGAAATCAATAGGTCATGGCCCACTGGAATGTGGCACCAGCATTTTTTAGGCCGAACGGCATGACGCGATAGGAAAAGGTGCCCCATGGGGTAGTAAAAGCGGTTTTGTATTGGTCTTCCTTGCGGATTTGGATCTGATTGTACCCGGAAAAACCATCCATGAACGAGAGGACTTCATGCCCCGCACACGTATCAATGAGCTGGTCAATAAATGGCATAGGGAAATTGTCTTTGGGACATGCGCGGTTTAAGTCTCAGAAGTCAGTGCATACCCTAATGGTGCCTTGTTTCTTGTTGACAGGAACAGGGTTTGAAACCCAGGTGGTATAGGCAATAGGATAAATGAATCCTGTCGTGCGAATCTTCTCAATCTCTGCTTTGACAGCTGGGAGTTTTGAGGGATGAATGGGACGCTATTTTTGATGAATGGGGGGTACATCAGGCCATGTGTCAATGTGGTGCTCTATAATAGCAGGGTCAAGACCAGGCATTTCGGTATAGGACCAGGCAAAGACATCACGGAATTCTTTGAAGAGTGTTTTGTATTCCTCAATCTCCTGCGCAGTGCAAGATGCTCCTAAAGCGATGAGTTCGGGGGTGCCTCTGGGGGCAGCGATATCAATTGGGATGATAGGTGAGATGTTGGCCATGTTACCCTCTTCGAAGGCGTCAGGAGCAGGAATAGGGTCCTTGAACAAGTCGACCTTGGGGGGAAGGAAGTCTTTGGATTCAACTGCAAATTGGGTAGCAGTGTTCAAGGAAGATTCATCTGGGAGGAAGTAGGAACGATGGTGCATGTCATCCCAAGGATAATCCGGGGCAATGAGAGCCTCGAGAATCTCCTCATCCGTACGGAATGTTTGTGTCGCCAAATTGGTTGCCAAAGGAGTAGTGGTGGAAGAGATCATATAAATGGTATTAACCTCTTAAGAAGAGGAAGAGTCCAGGGGGTGGATTTCCACAATGGTGGGTGGTGCCGTCTCAAGATCCTTATTGTTCATTTCAAAGAGAGCTACTCTGTACTCGGGGAGATCGAGACAGTGATGTGAGTAATGCCCGTAGACACCGCATAAGGCACAGGAGTGGTTAGTGCGCAGTGATTTGTCTCGAGGCTTAGGGGTTGATTCTAGATGGACAACTGGGATAGTGGGGTCGTCGTCAAGCGATTGCATGTATTCCTGTAACGTCGGTAACTGAGGACATAGGTGAGTCGCATGGCCCAACTCATCGCACAACGTGCATTTGGGAGGAGCACAAAACACAGGGGTATTTTTTACTGTCTTAGGAGGTGGGACATCAGTGTAAGGTTGGGGGCCTTTGCCCACAGTGGGTTTGGTAAGAGGAGGGGGGGGTTTCCCAGAGGATGACGGGGTAGCGACACCGGGAGGTGGTTGACTAGTAGTGACAATGGGTTGCACCGGTTGCAAGATGACATCAGGTGTCGGTGGACGAACGGGAGGTGAAAGATACCAAACGGGTAATCCTAAGGCTAACCCGGGAAGGCTGAGGGTGGCCATGACCGGGGCGCTAACTACTCCTGAGGGAGGGAAGAGGAAAGGAATGGTATGGATGGGTGTAGCACCAATGTGACTAGGTACCAAAGGGGGTTGAGGCAACAAAGGCGGTTGAGTAGTAGGGGTCCGCGTGTTATGGGACAGGGTACATAGGTCGGACACTTCGGTGGCAGGTGACGGGGGTGGAATAGATGGGAAGGTTGAGGTCATTAGTGCGTCAGAGTAAATGCCCGTCCCCAAAGAAGAAACGAATGAGGTGGTGGCACCCGAAACAGGTTGTTCAATCATGGGGAGAAAATTTTCGGGTGCCGCGGGGGCATTGGGATCATGGTAAGTGAGTTGGTCAACCTTGACCACACGTCCCTCATGGGGGAACATCATGGTATGAAAAACAGTAGAAGCAACTGCTCGCATGGCATACATGTAGCTGCGGCCAAGTAAAAGGTTGTAATCAAGCTATGCATTGATAACCTCGATGTTGATGAGGACAATTTTGCGAGCCAGTGAGATGGGGACGTTAGTTAATAGGCCTTGGGGTTGAGCTGAACGGCCGTCGTAGGCTCGCAACGCAGTAGAGGACTGCTGGAGAGGGGGGGGTCCCATTTTCTACCAGATGGAGGTGGGCATGACACATGTAGAGGCACCTTCATCAATAATGCATCGATGGATGACAAAATTTCCTTATGGAAACAGAAACTTGGAAGGCCAAAGCGGAAGGCAGGCGGGGTTTGGATTGGTCCAAATCAAATGCCATTAACTACGAATAATTTGGATTGATAGCCCTAATGGCTGAGAGTAGAATCTTGCGCTGCGAAGGGCAGGTTTTTAAGACTTCTAACGCAGACATGGCTGAGGGGGATTGGGCTAAGTCATCGATAATGTTGTAGTTTGACGCAGCCTGCACATTGGGGTTATTGTTGATATGGCGAAGTGGGAAACGGGGCGCTCTGGGAGCGCCATCTAGTGGAGGTGGAGGTATACGTAACGCCTGATCAGTGGGATGAGTGTTAGTAGGTGTATCGGCGGGAGGGGCTTCAGGGGTGGAGCCATATTGGTTTCGCCGGGTCTGGAGGTTGACCTCATCGGAGGACATCATCAACAAGTGGTGGGTCCCTGAATCGAGCATGGGTTGATCAGGAGCAGCGTAAGTGATTTGTTGGGTTAGTGCGTTAGTTTGAGGGGGAGCCAACGGTTCAGTGTTCACTACGCCTTAGGTGGGTAAGGGGTTTTGCAGCACCAAAGGTGGCTGTTGAGGTTGTGGGGGGTTAGGTGGTGCTTGAGGAGCCGCCTGTCCTTGACGGTGTACATCCGTAGCCAAAATTTTCCGAACTCACTCCATATGTGGACAAAAATGTGTGTAGTGGCCATAGACCCCGCAAACAGAACAAGGATAGTTTGTGCACAGATTGGGGTTTTTAGCCTGCTTGGGCGGGCGATCAGGGTTTTGGTTATCAGGGGCCGCATTATTACTAGCGAGGGGATTAGGGTGTTGACCAGCTTTCTCGGTCGGTTGGTTGTTCCCACGATTTCGGCCTCTGCCGCGGTTTTGTTGGCCCTAGTTGCGTTGGTTGTTCTGGTTTTGCTGCGGGTTTTGTTGAGCGTAAACTTGCCCTTGGACAGTAGGTGGATTCTGAGGTTGCGCGTGGGCTGGAGTAGGCTGCGGTGGATGATATGTAGGTGGAGGCTGCGCAGGTGCAGCAACCTGAGGGGGTTGCTGATAGTGCTGTGGAGCGGATTGTGGGTGTGTCGCAGGGGTTGGTGTAGCCTGCTGGTGATAGTAGGGCTGAGGTGAGATAGGGGGGGCGTGAGCAGGAGTCGCATGACCAAAACACTGTGGTGGACATGAGGGTCCATGGGTATGGTGGTGATGTGTCATGGGAGCATACGGGTTGTTTGCTCCAGATTGTGAGGTAGCCCGCGAAGGGTCAGGGCCAGGGGTAGGACGGGCTATGGAAAATGGTTGAGGCTGCGAAGAGACACGGCCAATGATGCTGTCGGCAGCATGGGATGCCCCCGGTGCATCGTGCTGGGAGGAATCGTCGCGAGGGGCGTCAGGTATTATGGTATAAAGATAACCCGACTGGGTGTAAATGAGATCGAACTGTTGGGCTTTAAGGATAGCCTCTTCTTCAGACTGGGGTCTTTCGGATGCCACATCCTTAGCAATGATAGGAAGGAGGGATTTGAGGAACCAATCTAGGAAGATCTGGTCGTCTAACTTGATTTTGCATAGGCTACGGCATCGACGCCATTCATGAATGTGGTCCGTGATGTGGGTAGCCGTGTTTTGTCTGCATGATAGTAGGATCTCAACGCCTGCGTCATAGCGGACAGGTAACTGGAAGAGCTGCAGGAAGGTCGAGGCAAGGGAATTAAAGGTGGCATGGGTTCCATGGGGTTGTTCGATATACCACTTGGCAGCAGAGCCAGTGAAAGTGCGCTGTAATAAACGGAGGCGAATAGAGTCGTCTCCTATGGAGTTGGAGGAACACCATAGATGGAAGGACAGGATATGGTTCTATGGGTCCTCACCTGCCTTTCCCTCGAACCTAGGGATGTCAGAGGGGAGCTTGGTGGGCATGTGAGGCCACGCAGGGTCGTGTCGGATGGGGTCATTGGTTAATCTGTCTAGGTCAGGCAGGTTGAGGCTAGCCATGAATGGCAAACTGGACAAAGGATGTGACACGGTAGTGGGTTGGACCAAATTGGGGCCGATGCCCCCAAGTGGAGGGGTCATGTGAGGGAGGTTGCCCCTAAGTGGGCGAACTAAGGTGGTATAGGAAGGTCCTGCACCACCATGGGTAGTATGGGTCACTGATGGAGTAGGGATAGGTATTCCCACTGCGGGAATCAGTGCTATGAGGGGGACAGTAGAGGGGGCCCCCATGGAGGGCATACCCAAAGTAGGTGTGGTAACTGGTGTCATGGTGGATGTGCCACCAACGGTCCCTACCAAGATGGGAGTGGGAGTCATGCCAGCCATGGGGCTAGTGGGGGCAGTGTAAAGAGGGTTCTCGGAGTCTGGCTCAGAATCGGAGGTGAAATAAGGGGCGTCAGTATCTGGTGACGGAGTTCTATGTCGCTGACGAGTGGAGTCAAGTGACAAGGCTCGAGATCTATGATGAGTGGTATCAAGTGATGATGATCTGTGTCGATGACGGGTGGTGTCAAGTGAACCGTGCTGTGGGGGCTCACCTCTGAGGCGCCGAGAATGTCTCGGGGAACCAATGGTGACAAATGGAGTCAAATCTCTGTGGGTTGAGGTAACTACAAATCAGCTCAAAAACTCTAATGCAACCGAGTGTGCAGAAGGAGAGCTCAAAAAATAGGGCACTCAGGCCAACAACCAACTCAAAACACCCACTATAACTGCGTGCTACAATAGGCGGAGTGTCAACAGAAATGGTTAGAATACCAAAAAACAGCAGGTTTCCTACAAATGAAAAACGGTGGACTCACTAGACCAAAAGGAGGTAAGGGAGCATGCAAACACCTAACTAAAAGTATTATGACTCAACTAGACATATCCTCTGCAAGGTGATGAAATCCAAGTCAGACAATACGAATAGGAAAGCCAAGTGGCTAAGGTATCCCCCTACCAGGAGGGACACCGGGTAGTCAAATCCTAGCAGAATGGCAACTAAGATACCCCGTTCATGACACATCCAGAAAGGTAAATATGCCACTTGGTCCTTTTACCGCAATACCCCTATACAGGGATATCCCGAGAACTGCGAAAGGTAGCCCTTCAGTTACTGAATGGAGTTCGGTATTCCACTTAGACCTCCGGAACCAATCTCACGACTTCAACCCTCCTAAGGGAGAGGCCCTCTGATAAACCGGTTGTGACCGTGTCAAAAAATACTAGGGGACTTTGGTTCCCTAATGGACAACAACTATGTCTCAAGTGTAAGTAACCGAGGGGTGTTTTTGGAAGCCTATCCCCCCGATCCTACCTAACTAGAAAAATTCTTTTGTGTTCCCCAAGTGGGGTTAGAATGTTGGTTGAGTTAAGTAGTTTTTAAGTCTCACTTGAATTAGGTGACAGATTGTGTGCTTGTGAGGTTATGAACCCAGAAGAGAAGTGCTAGGGCAACTTCCTAAATAATAATAATTCTGAATGAAAAAAAAAATTTACCATGCAAAATTATCTGAAATAAACAATGCTGAAATTTTTAAAAAATTCTGTAAAGGGGGACAAAAGTGCAGGTAGAATAGATGGCTGTGCAGGTGCAGAAAATATGGCAGCAAAGGGGCTGGGTTCAAAAGCAGGAACAAGTGCAAAAGTCATATCGGATCGGCGGTCAGACCGCGGGTTTGAAATAAACATGCGCGAACAGATCACGGGTTTCTGGAGAAAAGACGCGGGCGGACCGTGGGTTTGGAAGAAACAGGCGCGCTCAGGTTGTGGGTTTCTGGAGAACAGACGCGGACGGACGGCGGGTTTGGAAGAAATAGGCGCGCTCAGGTCGTGGGTTTCTAGAGAAAAGATGCAGGCGGACCGCGTGTTTGGACGAAACAGGCGCGCTCAGGTCACGGGTTAAATTTGGAAAGGCGTGGTCGGGTCGTAGCTAAGGGCTGGAAAGACGCGGTCGGAACGCGACTGTGAAACAAAAAACAACGGTTTACGGCGGCCGAAAACGACAGTCAAAAGGACAAAATGGAAAATAAAATAAATTAAAAAACCAGCAGAGTCACCAAAACTGTTGCTAGGGTTTTACCCCTAGCTTGTGCGAATGAGCACCTACTAAGGACAATGGATTACTTAGTAGCAGTTCAATAATATGTGAAATAAAAGATACTAAACAGTAATGAAAATTAATCTAAACATGTTCATGAAGCAAAACAGTAAAAAGTAAAGAATGAATTTTATTGATCTGACCTCCAATGTGGAGGTTGGTGAAGCCCGTTGCGCTGATCTGAGAGGTTGCTCTGAGCTCCAGCTGCTCCTTCTCTTTCTCCAATGGTGGAAATGGGCCAAAAGGGGGCTCTCACGGTGAAAGTAGCTCAATGGTGAGCTAGGGTTTCAAGAGCAATTTTGGCAGAGGCAGGATACTTGTGATTGTGGATTTTGAATAAGGGGTCTCAATCACTTATTTATAGTGGTGGAGTACTGGTTTAGGGTTAGGGTTTCAGCTGTTTAGGGTTTTTTCCTCCTTTTCCTCATTATTTTATATTTTTTCTTCCTTTTGGGAGATTTTTTCCTTTTTGGAGGAATTTTGGATATTTTTTGGAGGAAAAGAGGGTTTTATGGCCTTTTGGAGGCTTTTTAGATGGTTTTATGGGTTTTTGATGGAAATATGGTAGGAAAATGGACAAATGAGCCATGTAATGGGGCAGATGAGGCAGTGAAACCTTTTTGGGTGTTAACAATATTTACCAGAGAATAGAAAGGGAATAGGAAGAAAGTCTTGACTTACCCAATTACCGACGATTGATCCAAGCTTGATCTTCTCTTGCTCCTCTTCTCTCCAAACCTTCCAGGGATGCACCTCTTTCACCTGTAAAGAGAAAATTCTCCAAGTAATATCTCATGCATGTATATATAAGAGGTTATATAAAAAATATATCAAATATATAATCAAATACATTCATTAACCATCATACATGAAATAGACTCAACACAATGTTGAAAGAAGAATTTGCTTTATTAACAATCAGTGAATGAGATAAGAGTACAACCCAGTTTCTGAGACAAGGAATCCTCTACAACCAAAGGACTTTGAGTAGTGCTGCTCCAATACTTTTGAAGATATACCACTAGCATAACTTTTCTCTCCCATCTTCCTTCCCCAATACCCTCCCCAAGGGCTCTATTTATACTTTGGGAAATAGAGTGCTTTCGAAGGTTGGAGTTGTTGAAACAATTGGGATAGTTAAGGATTAAGGCCCAAATAATATCAATTAATAACGTTTTAAATTTTTTAATTCCAAACTAAGGTGTACACAACTATTGATATAGGAAACCCATGTATGACACGTGACTTGCTCAAAGGAAACCCACGTACACTGATGTACACGGTTTTCAATGCAGATAGTCGCGTACAGTATGCGAGTTGCAATGGAGATAGTCACGTATGCAACCCAACACTTAGAAAACTTATATAGCAAGCTGGTTTAAGGGTAAATGCATCCCAAGTCATTCCCATCTATATTTTTTGGCAAAATTCAATCCTAATATGTCCTTTTGTGTACCAACATAAAGAATGTCGGCACTCAGATGGAGAAGTGCCATTTGGGTTGATAACAATACCTATTTTGAAGGAGTTCAAAGATATATTTCTGGAAGAAGTTCCTGGACTTCCTCCTAAACGAGATATAGACTTCACCATCGACCTAATATTGGGAGCAATACCAGCATCGAAAGATCCATATCGAATGAATATAATCAAACTCACATAATTAAAATCACAACTGCAAGAAGTAATCGACAAGAAATACATTCAACCAAGTGTCTATTCCTGGGGAGCACTAGTTTTATTTGTAAAGAAAAAAGATAGAATACTTAGAATATGTCTTGATTACAAGCAACTAAATGAAATGACTATTAAAAACCGATACCCACTTCCCCGTATAGATGATCTATTTGATCAGTTCTACGGAGTAACTATATTTTCAAAGATAGATTCAAGGTTGGGTTATCATCAAGTACGAATAAAAGATGAAGATATATTTAAAACAACATTTAGGACCCGTTACATTCACTATGAATTTGTTGTAATTCCCTTTGGGTTGACAAACACAACCGCTTCCTTCATGTGTTTAATGAACAACATTTTAAGTAATTTTATGGATACGTTTGTAGTCATCTTCATTGACGACACACTAAACTACTCTAAAAGTGAACAAGAACACAAATAACATGTACAAATAGTTTTGTAAGTTTTAAGAGAACAACAACTGTATGCAAAGTTTAGTGAGTGTGACTTTTTCAAAGATGAGATTCAGTACCTTGAACACGTAGTGTCCAAGAATGGAATTTCGATTGATCCAACCAAATTAAAATCCATCATGTATTGATCAATCCCTAAGAAGGTATCTGATATCGGATCATTCATGGGAATTATCAGATACTATTGAAAGTCCATTGAGGGTTTGTCCAAGATTGCTTACCCCGTAACATCATTGCAAAAGAAAAGTAAAAAATTTGAGTAGACTAAAAAGTGTGAGGAAAGTTTTTAAAAGTTAAAACACTTATTAACCACCGCTCCAATCCTAAAAAACGCTAATCCATTTAAGGATTTCGTCGTCTGTACCGAAACTTGCAATGAAGGGTTATGAGGGGTCTTATTACAATATAATTATGTGGTGGCTTATGAATCCAGAAACTAAAAGATCATGAGAAAAAATATGCGACGCATGATTTAAAACTAGCTTCAATAATACACGCACTAAAAATGTGCCCACATTACTTAATTGGAAAGAAAGTTTTACTTATGTCGAATAACATAATCCTTCAATTTTTGTTTGACCAACAGAATTTCAATGCAAGATAAGCAAGATGGATATCTTTTCTAAGTGAGTATGACTTTGAAATAAAACATATTAAAGGAAAATAAAATAAAGTGGCAGACACTTTAAGTCGTAATGCAAATTTACTATTCACAAGCATCAACTATGAAACCAATTTGAAAAATCAGGTTCTGAGCACTAGAATTTCTAATAAAGAGTATGGATTTCATCACCGAATTTCCCAAGAACTTCAGACAACATGACTCTATCATGGTTGTGGTAGAAAAATTGAGCAAATAAGCACATTTTATACCTGTTAAAACCACCTACAAGGCTGTTAATATTGCAGACATCTTTATGAAAGAAGTATTCAAGTTACATGGCATGCCGAAGGTACTATTTTTAGACAGAGATGCAAAGTTTACAAGTAATTTTCGGAAGGACTTAATTAAAAAAATGGGTACCCAATTAAAATTTAGTATTGGATATCATTTGCAAATAGATGGGAAGACTAAAAGAGTAAACCAAGTTCTGGAAGATATGATAAGGATGTATGTTATGGATAAACCAGGTAAGTGGTAAGACTGTCTACACTTAGCTGAATTTGCTTATAATAATAATTGCCAAGTTTCTACAAGTATGAGTCCATTTGAAATATTATATGGGCATAAGTGTAATACTCCAATCTCGTGGATCATCCCTGTTGATAGGTTAATGTTAGGACATGATTTTCCAAAGGAAATGGAGTTAATCGTGAAACAAGTACAATAGAACTTGAAAGCTTCCCAAGATAGACAGAAACACTATGTTGATCTAAAAATAAATCCTAAAGAGTTTCAAGTGGGTGATCATGTATATATAAAGCTAAATCGCAAGAAAATATCTTTAAGATTGGGAAAATATTCAAAGCTGGCACCTAGGTATTGCGGGCCATTCAAAATTTTGGCCAGAGTAGGGCTAGTTGCATACCAATTATCCCTACCACCAAATATTAAGGTTCATAATGTATTTCAAGTTTCTGTATTGAAAAGGTATATTCATGATAACTCTCATGTGATTGATTGGAATGTAATCCAGGTAGAACCTGAAGGAGAGTTCCAGGTGGGATCAAAGCACATTCTCAATAGGAGAGAGCTTATACTCCTAAAAAGTACCATCAGACAAGTCAAGGTGCAATGGAAACACCTTATTCCGAAAGAGGCTACTTGGGAGCTAGAAAGTAATATGCGCGAGGCATATCCAAATTCATTCCAAGAAAATGAAATGGAAGAATAAACAAAGTTATAACACTGAGGACACTGTTATCTTGTAAGGGGAGGGGTATGTAACAACTCAAAAATTAATTATTATTATAAATTCTGCTGAAAATATTTTGTTATTACTTTATTTATTAATTTCTTATTTTGACAAGAAAGATGTCAATAATAAAACATTATGTAAGCAAAAAAAAAATTATTAAATAAATATGCTGAAAGGGGGCCAAGAGTGGACATAGTTGTTGAAGAGGGATTTATGACCCACAAGAGCGAATGAACAAGTGGAAAATACCATTGAGTGAGAACTCAAGATGCAGCAGGCAACATCCCGTAAGATCAGGTCATCACTCCCAGTTAAGTGGTAGAGAGAAGGAGGCTCATAAATGGCCTAATTCCATCGCAAAATAATATAAGTTAGTATGTCCATGAGCAGAAAGAGGCTATCATTGGACTAGGGTTTAATATCTGGGAAAGATGATAGAGATGGGGCATTAACAATTCTCTCTTGTGGTTCAACGAGCAGGCTCGGGGTTTCTAGAGCAAAGATTTGGCTGCTCTAGGAGATTGGTAGGGAGGAGCCACATTTCCACTCTTGTTTTCCCAAAGCGTTGGTGCCAGGTTTATACTTCAGTTTTATTATCGTAGACTTTAAACTCTATTTAAACTCCGTAGATCTGAAGTAGTTAAATTTTGTACCCTTAATTATTCCAATGCTAAAATTTGTGTATGTTATATTCTCTGAGTAAAGTAAAGCTAATACATGGAGATAATTATTTTTATTTTGTAAACTTCCTAAATATATAATTGTTAAATATTCTACCTCTGCATTTTGAATATCATGTTAACTAATGGGATTCCAATAATTTATGATATGCAATTCCCTTATATGTTTTACAAATATAATTCATATATTTAGCATCTGTTAGATTTATTGTTATCATTTTTTGGTTCTAATGAATGCAATGCCTCCAATAATATTTACATCTCTTTGTAGAAATAATTGTATTAAACTAACTCTTATTGACTATAAAATGTTATATCTACATTTATCTATGTAAGAACTACGTTCCTATATATGTGGATCTGAGGAAATCCTTAGTATAGGTTAGGTAATAACAATAGTGTAACCGTAACGGTTAAGCCTATATTATATCTATCCTTTAAACAATAACTTGATTTTATAATCCAGCATATAGGTAGGTAATTTTTTATTTATATTATTTTGCAGACATAGAAATTTATGGATTGAAGACCCTTATGCAAATAATATACCTTTACTCATCTCTAGAATCGATTTCTTTTACATAGACAAGTTTGGATGTAATTATATAACCTTACTATCAATTATAGATCCATTTCTTTAGATTTACGCCTTTTGTTGAATCCTTAACTATAAAAAAATCCTCCTTTACAAGAAAACGTTTAAATAAAAACAAACAAGGAAATGATTTACAACAACCAACCAATCAGATCAAAGATTAAATCGATTTTGGCTACAATAGTCTTTAAATTGATTACAAACCTTACAGTAACATCCAGTAAATTATAATTCCATAAATAAATATGATCCACTGATATACTCATTTAAAATCATTTCAAAACTGCTTTCACATGTTCAGAATCACATTAATATTGGCTGTAAGAGAACTTACGGAGTAGTTGGGTTCAGTTCTTTTAATTAATGCCATAAAATTATAAGTGGTATCCTTAATCATGAAATTCATTGAATAAAGTCCCGGGATTTGAAGAAAACTTAAATAACCACTCTAAACTGGGAGTTTAACTTACATAATGTTTTATTTGGTTCAGAATTCAAACGCATGCCCAATCTATTGAAAGAATTAATTGTATTTTATAACCAGGAGTCAATTTACATTCATAGTAGTAGATTAAATAATTAAAAAGGAAACAAATTGGTTTAACTAGTAACTATTAATCCATTACCGGGTCAGATTTCAAATCTCTTTAAAAATACTAGAATTTTACACTACGCAGGTTATGGGATCCAATAACATACCATAAAAACTAAGATTATAATTTTTGGAAATATAAACCAAATGTTACATCATAGATTGCAACAAGTTTACAAATATTTTTTATTAAACAGGTTTAACACCATCATTTTTCTGGCACAATGAAAGTTGTTTAAACCCTCCATCATAGTAAGAAAAACTTAGTGTTATCACTCCAGGAAACTCCTCTAGGTTGCAGCTCGAGGATGCCTCGTAACTTAAATGTTTTTAATGGTTTTTATAAATGGATCAAGTCAGATGACCTACAAGATCTTACTCTATGAAGACATGCATAAAACTCAATCAAAAGATAAAGCTTCTAACCACCAATGTTCAGAGGGTTGATAATAAGGTGACTAAATGGAGAACTTACTATGTTGGCAGATTCATACGTAAAAAAATCACATATGAATGGCTAATCATAACAAGGAAGAATACTTGCAATTCAACTCATCAACACATAGATAGGATGACAGCTATCTGGCATTATATAAAAAGAATAAACCTGAACTAAACATTCAAGCACAAGTACAGAACGTAAAAGATATGGAAGCTGAACATATAATAGAAAAATAGCTTATATTAGGTCATGAATAACATGAGAAGCTTGGTAATGACAATGGTCTATAGGTCCCCGAAGTCAAACCCTTGCTTCAAAATAAGTCTTAGGATTTATATCCTTTACAAAAATATTCAGATACTGAAAAGTTGGATCTGATTTACTAAAAATAGATAAAATAAATGTTTTTTGCAAAATTAGGTAAAAAAAAACCCTAATTTAAGTACTAGTTTATCTAAATCTAACATTTTTTCAGTCATTGAACTCTTTGATGAATATAGTGAGTACTGAAGTAGAGCTATAACCTGTCATCTGGTAGATAAGCCACTGTTGGTAAAAAAAGGTAGGGTTTGTGACCCTTTTCTCCTTGATTGTATCCTCAAAATTGGAACAGACCTCCTCCAATGGTGCTTTTCAGCAAATTTTAGCTTTATATTTCATCCTTGAGATAGTTGTATTCGCCAAAACTAGTTATATGTGCAAAAATATCTTTTTGCACCTTTTATTGCTTTCAGTGGTTAAAGAAGCAAAATCCCAGGTCTGTTAGCTGCCGGAAGCTCTACTTTCAGTGGCTAATGAATAGCTGCTGTGTTCACCTAAGCCACCGAAAGCTCTGTCTTCTGAAAAAAATTATTAGCTTTTAAATCAATCTTCTACATCTTTTACCTCTGTCTTTTTGGTAATTCTTCCATTTTCCTAAGGTTTGACTGAGTAGTAACATCATGAGTTGCCTCAGGATCCTGAAATCTTGTTGTTTCCTCTGCTAGGGTTTCTAGTGCAAAGTGATCCTAGGAGCTAGGGTTTGGGTTGGAATTATTTATCTGCAGCCTCAAAAGTATGATCATCCTATAAATCCTGGTTTTGTCCTTCATAAACCTCTGATTCCTTTTTTGCAACAAGAAAAACCTCCCTTTCATTTCTAGCAGAGAATTACTCAATTGAGTGTTTTTCTTGGTTAATACATCATTAGTTCTTTTTATCTCTCTCTCTAAAAATTCTAGTTCATATACTTGCATCAATAACTGGTTGACTCTTTGTGACCTAGGCTTGTTGGAGGAAGCCTTTTCCACTGGTTCACCCTAGTCTTCTTTTGGTGTGGGTGATGTCAACTTTTCATTTTCGGCTACAACCTACTATGTTAGGTCAACCTACCCTGAAGGATTTTAATGACTTGATGAGAGCATAAGCCTTCTTTTCAATGGAATCATATTTTAATTCAGCATCCCTCAATGTCTTGCTGAAAAAGGCAATAGGGTGATCAAGGCATTCATCATCTTTTTGTAACAGCATAGCTGCCACTGTGTCATAGGATGCAAAGGAGAAAATGTAGAAACCCTTGGTGTAGTCTGGACTAATCAGAGTGGGAGCTTCCATGATATCCTTCTTGATGTCTTCAAAATAGCTTCTTTCTTTCTCTGTCCATTTGATTTCAGCCTCCTTTCTTAATGTTAACACTCTATCAAAGTTTTGATTATAAGAGATATGTGGGAAGTTTGATCCTACAAAAAGTGTTGGGAAGGAAACCTTAGATTTTGCAGGGAGGTTGATGGCATATACAAGATAGCATTCAACCACTAGAATAGGCTGTGGTGGAAATGAAGGAAAGGACAGCGTAAATTGGCGGCCCCAATCTGGAGTAATGAATATTGAAAGCGGCAAGACACTCCATGAATCAAAGATGCAGGGTAAACCAGAGAACATCAGATGCACTGAAGGAATTAAACGGGAGTCATAATAGAAGGCTAAAATTGATATGATGGCAGATACGTGGTGTCAAAACATTTCGCATGGCGAACATGCTCAGCCAAAGCCACTTTTCTGAATCACAAAATAGGTTAAAAGGTAGAGGCATCTAATGGCTGAGGTTGGGATCCAAGAAGATCCACGGTCATAAATGATTTCGCATCCTAGACTATCAAGGATGCAATAGTGATTTCGGATTACGAAAAGTGGTACAAGTCACTCAGATTGACATTCAATACAAGAGTGGAGGGAGATCTGTGGTTATGGTTTATTTCACAATCTAAACTAGCATGGAGGGGACCAGAATCTCACATCATGAAAAGTGGTAGGGTCTACTTAGATAAATGGATGTGAATAAAAGCCAATCTTGATCAACGGTTCAGCTACACACGCATGAGGAAAGGAAGAATGTAGCATAAAGGACCTCAAATACGAAAGGATCAGATAACAAGGAGTAATATATGTGCTGCAAGCTTCTTGGGAAAGGAACAAAGTTTACGCTGTGTAAAAAGATATAAAAATATCCATGTGAAGTTGGAAAGGTTTGTCTTTTCTGAGGCCTTAAATCCATCGAATACCCAACCGCATATAGAGCACCAGCATGGACACACCAGGAGACTGTGCTAAAAATCAAGGTAGGCCCCTGATACCTCCTCAGTGCTATTTGAAAATGGATGTTATAGGAGCAGTAAAAGTGGTATGGGTGAGAGATGATACAGAAATCGAGGTCACATGTCGGAGGGCAGAGGAAAGTCTCGTAGAAGAGAATACTGATATTTTGGATACTATCTTGGTGGGAGAATCCATTGAAACTGCCAGAGGTAAATTGGAAATACTTAAGGACCGAGGTAGAGATACCTGCGATTTTTTTAAATTCTTTTTCCATTTCATCTCTATTGGATAAACCCCCCATTGCCCTGAGTTTGTCGAATGGTGTGTAGACAATTTCTCTTCCACCAAAGGAGTCATTATGAATAAGTCAAAGTCCAAAATCCTTTGTTCATTCTAGGCTTCCGTCATCTCCAAAACCCTGCACATTCTGGACGATTTTGTCCATATATTCCAAAACTACCAAGAGGAAAATATCATATTTTGCTTCAGAGAATCTACCGACAAAAGTAGATAAACCTTCTTGAAGGCCTATTCAAAACCCAGTGGTGAACCCATCGACCTGTCATACCCTATCGACCTTAGCTAATTCAATGAAGAAACTCAGTGGTGTATATCCCTGGATAGTCAATTTTTAGTTCTAGATACCGATGCTTATGTCACAGAGTCATTGTTGAGTCTATTGTTCATCTTGAGTACTTGTCCATCCAAACCTAAATTACCCGGACAATCTTATCAGTCTTGCTATCTTAAGTTTGATGAATTCCTAACCGAGAACATCCATTCTTAGTTAGAAAATTTCCATGGCACTAAAGTGTTCAGATTCCAGTCCTTTTTGCTGAGGATGATTATAGCTTATAACGAAGAAGACCTACAAGTACCTGAATTGGAAATCACTATTGATATGGCCATGGACTATTGTAAGTTCATGAACCAATTGATGGCCGAAGTATACAACCTTTTCTTTAAGGAAAGGTTACCTAGGGTGTTGACTAAGATGAGACAAATGCTACAGTTGTCAAATAGCAAGAATATAGGGGACTGGTTCGTGACAGAATTTGGAATGACCATAACATTGTATGGCTTTGTGCATCAAACCTACATTCTGCCAGCTTTTCTAACTGCAAGAGTTTTCTCCGTGGAATTGATCCGGCAAAGACTCACTCTTGAGGAAGAGCACTTCTTGAGCTATAAAAAGAGCTCAAATTTGATTTTCCCTTGGGAAGTGGGACCATACAGAGTCAAGAGCAGAGCTACTTTGTCACCGGTTACCAACTTGCTTAGGGGCATGGGGTTTTCTCTAGAACAAGCGGTAAACTACGACCCTCATCAAATAATTTACAAAAGGAGGAAGGCTCACAAGTGAAAGCCTTTTGAACACACTGAGATACTCACACTCAGGGAAGCAGCGAATTGGGATGATTTCCCTAATCCTTCCCTCATGGACACCAGCATAGAATGAGGCACTAGCTCGCACCTGCCATGAATAGCTTCTCCCAAAAGAGAATTGGATAAAATAGTTTCAATAGTCGGGGATGTCTCATCATTTGTCATATATTCAGCGAGTTCAGTGAAAAGAGGGGGTCCAGAGCCTATCGATACTGAAGAGGTGGACACGGCCAACATGCCCAAAAGGTAGAAAATAGAACAGGACAATAGTTAATGCAGGTTAAAAAGGGAAATACAAAGGGATAGATGAAGAAGAATAATATGGAGAAAAAATAGAAACAAGAAGAGCCCGAGGCAGCCAAATTACAAATCCAAGAATATGTATTTAACGGGAAGACTCCAAATAGGCATGCATCCAAAGAAGACTGGTTAGGCTCTTACCAGGAAAGGGTTGATAAAACTTCCAAAGAGACAGCAGAGCTATATAGTGAGGCAACGTGGTTGCCTTACCCAAATGTGGCATTAAAGACTATACGGGATCATGCCACTAACACCCTTAGCTTAGCCTTGGCAATGGGAAATAAGGTGTCAGAGGTTAATGTGAACCTCTCAAAGGTTCCCACTATTGACATAATACACCTCAACAAAGAAACTGGGGATATTTTGAATACTAGACTGCTTAAGGGCACCATACAGATGTCCAAGCTAGAGGAAAGTAAAACAAAGACTTTGAATCTTTTGAGAAAGGTAAGAGTGGAGAACAAAGCCCTCAAGGCCCAAATCAACAATTTGCAAAATAAAACAATACAAATAGAGGGACCAACACATAAGGGAGTTTTGGCTCAGAAATTGCTCGATGATAAGGAGAAAGAGATCAAGATGCTAAAAAGGAAATTGAAAATCCCTGCTACCCAGCTCGCCCAGATAGAAGAATTGGCTGATTTCGAAAAAGATAAAGAGACATTGAATGATGAGCTTACTAAATGCAAAGCCAAGCTACTAAAGCACAAAGAAAAGGAAAGGTAGTGGGGAGTACACATCCAGCTTTTGAAGAAAAGTGAAGCAGAATTAAAAGCCATATTAGTAATAAAAGAAAGGGAGCTTCAAGGAAGGAGTGCTGAGAGTGCAATTCAGTCCGTAGGTGTAGCTAGAGAGATAGACACCAGTTCTCTTTCTAGAGCGATATCCCATATAGGCTTGAAAGATACAAAACTTGTTAAGTTAAAGAAGCAGATCGAGGAATTAGAAAAGGAAAAAGGCGAGGAGAGACAAGAAAATGAAAAGATGGAAGAGAAATGCCAAGGATTGATTCAAAAAAATGTCAAGTTAAGCAAACATGCGGTTGGGAAATTTTCCTTGCAAGGAACTAGACATTTGATCTGGGATGACATCATTATAGAGGATGACAAGTTTCAACCTTATATAAATTTCATTGAAGACCAGGAAAATGCTATGATAGAGGCCAAGAAAAAGGTCCTGATAGTATTAGGTGAAATGCAGAAAAGACCTATGGAAACAACGAAAAATGTTGTTGCTTTCCTAAGCTCCTTGTCAAACAATTTGGCCAATCGGTACGGTATCCAAAATAGGGTTGTTGTTGTCTCCGAGGCTAGAAAGGAAATTACTAACCATAGGATGTTGGAGACTGTACAATCCAAAACAAAGGTTATTGAGCACAAAGTCAAGGAGGTTATCAGGCTATTCAAACCACTGGTAGGTAGAGGGATCCCTTTATTCTAAGAAGAAAAGGGTCCTTTATTGTCCCAAAATGAGTATCGAGAGCGTCTGGTTCATTTCCGATTAGACAACAGCATGTTTGGAGACATGCAACAATCATTGTCAGGAAAGATCATTTTTTATAAGCTAGATAATGAATTTGAATTGTTGTTTGATTTTAAAACTACCTGTGTCGAAGTCCTTGAGACTTCGTACCCAGAAACGATGGAGCTCAAAGCACAAGCACTTGACATGGCAGTTGTGACTCTGCTTGGTCCTGACTTATGGAGATCCATTCAACAATACGAGTTGGCCAAACTCAAAATGCATCCATAGAAGTGGCAATGATAGTACGCAGGAATTTTTATCTGTGTACATGCCCTTTCCAATGGTCACCTCTCCTGGAACTCTGTACAACTGTCACTCACCAGATGGAACCGTAGAAGACTCTCGTGCATATTTTCTCCTGCAATCCATATTTTATTTTTCAGTTTTTATGTAAATCGTGGCTGATGTGTCACCTAAGAGTTTGTTAGAAGTTGTTTTTCAGTTGTAACAAATTTTGATTCCTGAACCTCGGATTGGGAAAGTCCAAAATAGTATAAATATATCTCCTAAAGAGAGAGAAATGGTTGGAACCGATGTAATTTTGTAGTGTATGCTTTCAAGAGTATTTTAATAAATTTGTAGAGCCGAGGTTGACATTTTACACAAGGAGTCATGTGTTGTTTGTATTACAGTTTGTTGCTTCCTTTCTCATGTGAACGTTTTTTCTAGTTTGTCTCTCCCACTATGTTTTCTTTCATATCTGAAATAAGTGTATAACATTTTGGAATTCATACATGCTATGCTCCGTCTTTTGTTTCAGATATTCACCAAATCGTTCTTCTAAAGTTAATACAGAATTCATTCTCTAATTCTCCGTGTTGATGGTCTGTTCATGTTCTTCTTTTCCACCAGACAATTATAATTTGACTGATTGAATGGCTATCTTGCATCTGTGTTGAAATCGTCTGCATAAGTTCTGTTCATTTCTGTTACACTTCTTGACTCCATCTCCCAATGGTTCTATGTCTTGTTTCAACCAATTTCACAAACAATTTATATTTTCACTTGTACATATCTGGCATTGTTAATATTTGGTGAGAGATCCCTCTTGAAATAGCAGAGGGCCAGTTCTCTATTTGAAAGTGGTTCCATTGTTACCTGGGAGAGGGCCTTCCATAACCTTTGGCTCAATTCCAATGCTAACAAACTGGCGTCATTGTCGAGGACTAGTTGAAGATTATCCCTGTAGGAATGAGAAGAACATCATGATTTCAAGAAAGAGATTTCTGAGGGAAAACATAAATTTCTACATTCACGAGAAGGTTGTATATTTGTCCTAGTGACTCCACACCCACTTCGACCAATATCACACTAGGTATCCTGGCTTCCAGAAGGATCCACACAAGAGGTAAGCATGATCCCGAAACTTTGCAAAGTGTCAAAAATCCAGAGTAAATACTTAGAGATAGAAATAAAGAGAAAGTGAATTTTCCGTTGTTTGGTACATAACCATCTCAAGATTTCTGCAGCATAGCTGAATCGGAATGGGGAGTTAGAGATAAAAGACTACTAACCAAATCTAAATCTGAATCCGACCTGAGGAAAGTTGGGGTTAGCTCTAGTATACTGTGATCCTATCTACTTGATTATTTTTTGCTAAACCTAGAGACCCTGGTGAAAGCTGAAGAAACAGCCTCTGTTTTTCAGAACACCCAGTTGCCTAACCCCCAGTCTGCTCCCAATCAACCAACCCCGATGGCTGCTGCTAGATTTTCCTCAGTAGTCCTACCTCTAGTTTTGCACAACCTCCCCTTAAACTATGCCCAAATAATTACACTCTACGACGGGGAGGTGAATGTCTCAGCGAGATACCATGTGGGTAAATTTGATGATTCATCGACCTGGAAGAGGTGGATGATGAAGATGTCAAGATGATGTTGTTCGCTCAGATTTTATCTAGGGAATACAAGAAGTGGTACAAATATTTTCCACCTAGGTCTATCTGCAGTTTTGCTGGTTTTCAAACCATATTTCTAGAAAGATGGGACGATAAAAAAAGCCCGTTGCAGGTCCTGTCTCAATATAACAATCTCAAGAAAGGAGGTTTTGAGTCGGTCCATGATTTTTCAAATAGATTCATGAGAGTCTACAACTCAATACCTACTAACATCAAACCTTCACCCAGGGCGGCTTAAATTCACTACATTGATGCATTTGATAATGATTTTGCTTTTTTATTAAGATAAATAAAGTCAAACACCCTCCCAGCCATGTTCATGATGCCCTAGAAGTAGAGGCCAATATGATGGAGTGCAGAAAAATAAAACTGAGGGTGGAGGTTGAAAAAAGGAAAGGTAGAGAAGAGACACACCCCACTGCTTCTACGTCTTCATCCAGTGATGTAAAATTTGAAATGATGCTCAAAACTATGGAAAAGTTGATGGTCAGGCTAATGGTGGAGGCCAAGCCAACAAAGCAAGAGCAGAATAAACCTCAGATAAGGAATCCCAATTTTAGGAGGCCGGTTCCTCTCCCAATCCAACCAAATAGACCAAGGGATGTGAGGAATCCAAGGAACCAAGAAGAGCAGCCAATTAGGCCTCCTTTCCCTAAAAACTATGTGGCTGCCAAAGATGAGGTGGAGTCTATCAAAGATCATATCCATCATTTTGGTGATTTAGACTCTGAAATCTACTTGACTAAGGAGGAACACGACATGTTCATACAAGTGGATGATAAGACCCTGACAGAGGAATTGGAGCAATAGCATAAGGGGTATATGCATGCTATAGACGATGTCAGGAAGATCAAGTTAAGAATTAGAGATGTTTCTATAAACAAAGGGAGGTTAAACCCAAACCAGCCTTCTAGTAGTCAGACCGGCCCAGGAAAAGGAAATGAGAAACAAAAGGAGCCGGTAGCATCTAGGGAAGTGGAAAAAGGGACTGGTAATGCAAGGGAGATGGAGAAAACGGCACCTATGGAGCTGGGAAAGACCCCTCCCATGTTTAACATCCAAAGCGAGATAGCTAAGATGAAGGTTTAAATCCCTTTCAATGAATTATTGAGGAATTAGGAATACAGGGACAATATAACAAAGATGATTACAAATCAAGGAGAAGCTCACCCGGATATCTTAGAGATGACTAAAGACAACCCTACTATTATTCTGGGATATAATATTGATAGCGTGGAAAGTGAATATGAGGAGGTGCCACCCTTTTATATGAGCTTGAATGTACATGACACGGTGTTACACAACGCTATGTTGGATTCAAGAGCCTCACATAATTTGATGCCAAAGGGAGTGGTGGAGAGTCTGGGATTGGATATTACAAGGCCTTATAAAGACCTATATTCCTTTGATTCTAAAAGGGTAAAATGTCTAGGATTGATCAAAGAAATGGTGGTATCTTTAAATAAATTTCCATCTAAAATTGTGGTCATGGATGTTGTTGTGGCCGATATTCCCCCCAAGTTTGGTATTTTGATGTCAAGGTCTTGGACTTCAAAGCTAAAGGGTATCTTGCAAATGGACATGTCCTACACAACAATTCTTGTTTGGAATGAAAATAAAAGGTTATACAGTGAGAAAATATTGACTTACTTCATGAGCAGTCAGGCTCAGCCTGAAATCCATCATGTTTATGTCATCGACACCGACTTAGGGTCATCTATCTTCTTCAATGATATGTCTCCTTGCAACTCAAAAGTCGTTGTGCCACGGAAAGGTAAAAGGGATAAAGGAGAGACTAGCAAACCAAAAGCTTTAGAAAGAAAGCAGAAGGACGAAGGACTGTGGAAGATGTATTTCGATGGCTTGGTGGCTAAAGCAGGTACTGGTGCAGGTGTGTACATAATCTCCCCCATTAGAGATACCAAATATTATTCTTATAAGTTGGTTTTTGAATGCACTAACAATGTAGTAGAGTATGAGGCCTTGTTGTTGGGCCTGCATGCGCGAAAGGATTTAGGAGCTAAAAGGGTCCAAATGTTTTGAGATTCAGAGCTTGTAGTGAATCAGGTAAATGACATCTACCAAAATAGACATATAAGAATGAGAGCTTACTAGAATGAGGTGTGGGACATGTTCGAAAATTACTTCACTGAACATATAGTCCAAGTAATCCCTAGATATGAGAATATGGTGGCGGACTCTCTGGCAAATGCAACTGGAAAGTTTGAGGCCCCTACAGTAGGAAAAAGGAAATATAAAGTAGATATTGTGAATAGACCTTCTATACCAAACAACACTAGATATTGGCAAGTTTTCGAAGATGATATGTAGATCAAGATATTTCTAGAGTTGTCTAGTGAGTTTGTAAACACCTGCATATATGAGAATGACATTGACTCCCATATTTCCTAGACATTGAAGAAGAAGAGGAAGAGGCCACCGGGGCAGGGAAACTGAAAGACTCTTTGGGAGGTAGGGATATAGTCCAGTTGAAAAGAAATCATATTCCCAGATATTTGATCCCCTTAGAGTCCCTTTTTGACCAGAATGATGTAGCCAGAGATCCGAAGGTCGATCCTGCCATAGACGTCGTCAAAGATATAAATATTGGCACTGAAAGTAATCCAAAAATTATAAAGTTGTCCAAGAATTGTTCGCTAAAGAAAAAGAAGGGTATGTAAACCTGATGAAGAAATACATGGATGTGTTTGCATGGAGTTATGAAGATCTCAATGAATATGACACTTCCATCATACATCATACTATCCCGATTAAACCCTAGGAGAAACCATTCAGCCAGAAACTCAGGAGGATCAATCCGAAGCTAGTACCCATTATTGAAAAGGAAGTAAAAAGGTTGTTTGATGCAAAAATAATTGTGACTCTGAGGTTTTTGAGATGGGTAGCCAATTTGGTTCTTGTTCGAAAAAAGAATGGGGAGATAAGGTTATGTGTATATTTCAGAAACTTAAATAAAGTTTATTTGAAAGAAAATTACCCGTTGCCGAAGATGGATCAAATCCTGCAAAGGGTGGTAGGCTCAGAAACAATATCCACTATGGATGGTTTTTTTGGTTACAATTAGGTGAAGGTGCTACCTGAAGACCGAGAAAAAACTGATTTCATCACACCTTGGGATACATTCATGTACACAAATATGTTGTTCGTATTAATGAATGCTGGAGCAACTTTCCAACGTGCCATGAATATTGCTTTTGCAGATGAAAGAGAAAAAATTGTGGTGATTTACATGGATGACATTACTGTATACTCCAGGTCGGCTAAAGATCATATTAGGCATTTAGAAAAGGTTTTCATTAAGTGCAGGAAGTATGGAATCTCATTAAACCCTAGAAAGTCAAACTTCACTCTAGAAGAAGGAAATTTGTTGGGGCACATAATTTCAAAGGAAGGAATCAAGATTGATCCAGACAGGGTAAAGGGCATCTTGAGAGTAGAGGAACCAAGGAGCAAGAAGGAAATACAGTCTTTCATCATTCAAGTAAATTTCTTGAGGAGATTCATCCCTAGCTTCGCCGAAATCCTAATGGACATTACTTATATGCTGAGGAAAGATCGCGAAATCAAATGGACGATGGAAGCCAAGAAGGATTTCAAAAATATAAAATAGGCCCGGAGGCTCCTGTACTGGTTAGTCTAGATTTTGAGAAAGATTTCTTAGTGTTCTTGTATTCTTCAAAGCATACTGTGGCGGAATTATTGCTGCATAAAAATGATCGGGGTGAAGAACAGCCTATAGCATTCTTCAGTAAAATATTGAGGGATGGAAAATTGAAATATAATATAATGGAAAAACAAGCTTACGCTTTGGTTAATGCCTTGAAATATTTTATAATATACCTCCTACATTCCCACATAATTTCCTATGTACCTGTACCCAGTAGCGTGGTGAAAAGCATACTTACACAGCCGGATCCGGAGGGAAAGAGAGCTAAATGGGTTACAGTGCTTCTAGAATATGACATAGAAATTAAGCCCACAAAATTCATCAAAGGACAAGGGTTAGCTAAAATGATGACAGATTCCCATTGTGACTCTCTGCAGCTGAATTTTCTAGCTGGTCAATCTGATCAGGTAGAGGCAGAGATGCAAGTGAAGCCTGATTTTTCTGGATCTCCTTGGTATGCTGACATTATTTTTGTATTGCAAAATTTACAACCTCATATAGGGCTAAGAAAAACCAGAGTGAGATCCATGAAACTGAAGGTCGCAAAATTTTGCATCATAGAACAATATCTTTATTGGAAATACCCTAGGGGAATACTCCTGAATTGTCTTCTAGAAAACAAAGATCAACATATAACGAAGGAGTTTCATGAAGGATATTATGGAGGACATCATTCCTGGAAAGTAACCACAAATACAATTATGAGGGCAGGATTTTATCAGCCTTTGTTGTTTTGAGATGTCTATAAGGAAATGACTAAATTCCATCAGTGTCATATTTTTGAAGAAAAAATATAAGTGATTTCACTTCCCCTCAACCCTATATCTATGGAAGCTCCTTTCTAGTAGTGGGGGTTAGATTTAATTGGAGAGACAAACCCAAACTCCTCAGGATAGCATAAGTGGATTCTAATGGCCACTGATTACTTCACGAAGTGGATTGAAGCCATACCCACCATAAGGGATATAGAAGAGGTAATAATGGATTTCTTAGAAGATAATATTTTGGCAAGATTCGGCTACCCTAAGGAAATTGTGACAAACAACACATCTGTGTTTAATTCCAAGAAGATAATCAATTTTTTCCATAAATACCACATAAGCCTAAATCAATCTACTTCTTATTACCCATAGGGAAACGGACTGGAATAATCCTCTAACAAAAGTCTTGTGAGGATTATTAAAAAGATATTGGAGGATAGCAAGAGAGCTTGGCACACGAAGTTGAAATATTCCTTGTGGGCCGACAGAATCGGCACAAAGAGGGATATCGGTATGTCGTTGTTTTAGTTAATATATGGGGTCGAGGTAATTTTCCCTACCTCTCTGGGTGTTCCAGTCATGAAATTGTTATGGGACCCATTGGATGAGCCTAATCCCATTCAAAGAAGGATCAACCCGATTATTGAATTGAATGAAGTGAGTGACAAAGCTTATGATAAAGTCTAGATATACCAGGCGAAGATGAAGAATACCTTCGATAGGAGAATAAAGGAAGATGTTTTCCAGGTCGATGACCTCGTGTTGAAGTGGGATGCCCTGTGTGAAGAAAAAGGTAAACAAAAAAAATTCAACCACTTATGGGTAGGCCCATACCTTATTGAGGAACACAAAGGAGACAATGCCTTCATTCTACAGTATCCAGATGGGTCACAGTACGAAGGAGGCAAAGTGAATGGGAGGTTTCTGAAACGTTACCTGGAGTAAAGGGACTAAGTTCCATGTATCATAGTGTAAATACATTTTATGTTTTAGTCAGTACAGATGGTGAGTCAGAATATTTGAATCCCGTGAAGAAGTTCCTAAGATCGAAAGAGGTAACCATTATTTCAAACTATGTTTTCTTTCAGAAAGTAAAATAAAAGGATGTTGTCAATGGAGTAAGCGACTAATCTACGGGTTCTTTGCTACCTCGCTGGGAGGATAACATCCCTTATGGAGCCAGTTGTTAACACTCTATCAAAGTTTTTATTATAAGAGATATGTGGGAAGTTTGATCCTATCAAAAAGTGTTGGGAAGGAAAACTTAGAGTTTGCAGGGAGGCTAATGGCATAAAATAGATCGCATTCAACCACTAGAATAGGTCACAGTGGAAATGAAGGAATGGACAGTGTAAATTGGTGGCCCCACTCTAGAGTAATGAATATTGAAAGCGAAAATACACTCCATGGATCAGAGATGAAGGGTAAAGCAGAGAATATCAGATGCGCTGAAGGCATTAAACGTGAGTCATAATAGAAGGCTGAGATTGATCTGATGGCAGATCAACGATGTCAAAACATTTCGCATGGAGAACATGCTCGGCCAAAGCCACTTTTCTGAATCGTGAAATAGGTTAAAAGGTGGAGGAATCTAATGGCCGAGGTTGGGATCCAAGAAGATATATGGTCATAAATGATTTTGCATCCTAGACTAGCAAGGATGCAGTAGCGATTTTAGATTGTGAAAAGTGGTCTAGGTCGCTCAGATCAACGGTCACTACAAGATAGGATGGATATCTGCAGTCGTGGTTTATTTCACAATCTGAACTAGCATGGAGGGGACCACAATCTCACATCGTGAAAAGTGGTAGGGTCCACTCAGATCAACAGATGTGAATAAAAATCGATCTTGATCGACAGTTGAGCTGCACACACATGAGGTAAGGAAGAATGTAGTGTAAAGGACCTCACATACCAAAGGCTCAGATAACAAGGAGTAATATCCATGGTGCTAGCTGATTGGGAAATGTGTGAAGGTTATGCTATGTAAAAATATATAAAAATATTCATGTTAAGTTGGAAAAATCCTCGAAGCCACTGAATACCTAACTGCATAGAGACCGCTAGCATGAACACACCAAGATACTATGCTAAAAATCAAGGTAGGTCCCTGATACCTCCTTAGTGCTATTTGAAAATGGATGTGATAGAAGCAGTAGAAGTGGTAGGGGTTAGAGATCATACAAAACCCGAAGTCACATGTCGGAGGGCAGAGGAAAGTCTCATAGACAAGAATGCAAATATTTTCGATACCATATTGGTGGGAGAAGCCATCGAAACCACCAGAGGTAAATTGGAAATCCTTAAGGACCGAGGTAAAGATACCTGTGGTGTTTTTAAATCCTTTTTCCATTTCTTCTCTGTTGGAAAAACCCCCCATTGTCTTGAGTTTGTCGAATGATGTGCAGACAATTTCTTTGTTGCCAAAGGAGTCATTATGAATAAGTCAAAGTCCAAAATCCTTTGTTCATTCCAGGCTTCTGTCGCCCGTAAAAACCTACACATCCCGGATGATTTTGTCCATATATCCCAAATCTACTAAGAGGAAAATATCATACGTTGCTTCAGAGAATCTACCAACAAAAGTAGAGAAACCTTCTTGAAGGCCTATTCAAAACCCAGTGGTGAACCCATCGACCTGTTATACCCTATCGACCTTAGCTAATTCAATGAAGAAACTCAGTGGTGTATATCCCTGGAAAATTAGTTCTTAGTTCTAGATACTGATGCTTATGTCACAGAGTCATTGTTGAGTCTATTGTTCATCTTGAGTACTTGTCTAGGAAAACCTAAATTGCTTGGACAATGTTATCACTCTTGCTATCTTAAGTTTGATGAATTCCTAGCCAAGAACGTCCATTCTCAGTTAGTGAATTTCCATGGCACTAAAGTGTTCAAATTCTAGTCCATTTTACTAAGGATGCTTATATCTTATAACGAAGAAGACCTACAAGTACCTGAATAGGAAATCAATGATTGATATGGCCACAGACTATTGTAATTTCATGAATCAATTTATGGCCGAAGTGTTGATGTAATTGTAACTTCGAAATGTATTCACTTGTATTTCTTATGTATTGCACCCCGATGTTTATTTCGGGAAGTGTTTGTAATGTAATTAATTCATGTCATGCCCCGATGTTATGATTGTGAGTTTCTATAATATAAACTAGTCATGTCAAGTCAATGTGGGTAACCCTCCTATTGTTCAAAGGTTAAAGTCCCCATAATTCCAGGGCCCTAGGGTTGTTAGACTCACCTAGTGAAGTCGGCCCTGGTGACTCATTGTCAAGTTGGGAATTAGTATAAATAGAGAGTGAGTCTCTCTATTTATCTCACACTCACTCACACTCAATTGTAGTGCATAGCTGAGGGAGAAGAATTTGTTGGGGCTAGAAAAAAAGAGGCTACTGCTATCGGGAGATCATCTTACTATTTTAGGTTTTACTTTTGGTGTTGATTCTATCTCTGAGAAAGTTGTGGGGTTTTCTCCATTTATGGTTTCCCCGAGGAAAAACATTGTGTTCATTGTCTCTTGTTTTTTATTGTTGTGCCTATCATTCTCTCAGTTAAATAATCTAATATAATGCTATCTTAATGTTAAAAATCTAACATGGTATCAGAGCTAACCTGAGAAAAAGACATTATGCAGCTATGGGAAATACAACTTCCTACTTTTTGGATCTCTCTCAATAGATTTTCAGCAAAAGAAGGTTGGGCTGATTCTCCTCCCTAGGCCGCATCTTTCTGTCGAAGCAGAATCTGATTCTGAGCTTTTTTTGTTTTAGACCCAACACTACTACCAGAAATTAGGGATTTCCACAGAAGTGGAATTTTTGAGTGAGCCCAGGCCTGGATTGATCTCCTCCTAAAAATCAAAGTTTAGAGATCAAGATCAAAGCATTTGGTTGGACAAAACTCATGGAAAGTCAAACCCTAATATGCTCTTGAACTAGCACTGCAGAAATTCAACTCCAAATCCAAATCCAACATCTTGACCTTGTAAGATCTAAATCCTTTTTATTTCCATTTAAGATGTCTCATCATACCAAGCTTGATGAAAATCTTGAGGGAGCTGATAAATTCCAAGCCTGGAAGTATGGGATCTCCCTAGTCCTAGAAGAAAATGAGTTGGACTCCTACATCAATGAGGAGGTTCCATTTCTAGAGGAAGATGAGGATAAGGCCTTACATAAGAAGAATTTGGTTATGGAAAAGAGAATTATTTCTGATTCAATAAAGGATCACCTCATACCATAGATGTCCTACCTCAAGACACATAAAGCCATGTTTGATGCCCTAACCAAACTGTTTGAAGGGAAGAACATAAACCAGAAGATGACTTTGAGGAACCAGTTGAAGAATGTAAAGATCCAGAACGAGGAGACCATCCAGTCATACTTGACAAGGGTCTTCCAGATCAAAGAACAACTTGAAGCAGTAGATGGCGAAGTGGAGAATGCAGAAATTGTGATGACAACCTTGAATGGTCTCCCTAGGTCATGGGATTCTTTCATCCAAGGAATCTGTGCTAGGGAGAAGCTAATCAAGTTCAGTATACTGTGAGAAGAATGTTCATAAGAAGAATCTCGAGTAGCAGCTTGAGAAGAAAAGATGGGAAGTGAAGATAAATCTCTCACAATACACTCCAAGAAAGGCATAAGGGAAAATCATTATCACCAAGGTAAGCATTCTCATCAAAAAAATAATTTTGTAAGAAGGGATCCATCCAAACTCAGATGTTATAAATGTGATGAAAGAGGACACTTTTCTAGAATTTTTCCCATGAATAAGAGTAGATCCAAGAAGAAGAAGAACTCCAAAAGAAGACAACATGCTCACACTACTGAGGATGATGATCCTCCTAGGAAGAAAGTAAAACAAGAAAGTGAAGAATCTTCAAGTGATGAAGAATATGTTTTGATATCCGCTCTCACAGGAAATGTCACTCATGGAAGCAAAGATTGGCTTATTGATAGTGGGGCTTCCAAAAACATGATAGGAATCAAGGATTCTTTTGAGAAACTATCCAAACATAATTCACCCCATAAGGTGAAACTTGAGGATGACTACCAATATCCCATAAAAGGTAGTGCTGAATCCTCCTACAAGCTAGACTCTGGAAAGTCTATGAAAATGAAGGATGTCTTGTTTGTACCAGGACTAAAGAAGAATATTCTCTCCATAATGGCACTGGATGCAAAAGGCATGGGGGTTGGANAAGACTATTGATGATGCAATAGTAATTGGAGAACAAGAAGGAGGATTATACAAATTGAAGGGCCATCCAAAACAAGCTTTGGTCCATGACACAGTAGAGCCAGATGAAATTTGGCATAGAAGGATTGCACGTGTGCACTACAGAGCACTACCACTTGCAAGCAAAGTTGTTGAAGGTCTCCCAAAAATTCAAGCAAAACATGAAGGAGTCTGCAAAGGATGTGCGAAAGGAAAGAAGACAAAGAAGACATTTCCAAGTAGCGAACGCAAAGCAAAAGGAATATTGGAAATCATTCCCTCCGATGTATGCGGTCCAATGTCATCCACTTATTTAAGAGGGTATGTATACTATGTTTCTTTTATTGATGATTATTCTAGGAAGACATGGATATACTTTATGAAGAATAAAGATGAAGTTTTCAGCAGATTAAAGGAATTCAAAGCCTTGATCGAGAACCACATAGAAAAGAAGATCAAGACCTTTAGATCAAATAATGGTCGAGAATTCACATCAAATGAATTCAAAGAGTTATGCAAAGATTCAGGGATTAAGAGGGATTTATCCACTCCATATAATCCAGAACAGAATGGGGTTGCAGAAAGGAAGAATAGAACTATCATGGAAGCTGCAAGAGAAATGCTTCATGATAAAGATCTTCCCATGCATCTATGGGCAAAAGCTACCAGAACAGTGGTGTATGTACAGAACCATACTCCACACAGAGTACTCAAGAACAAGACACATGAAGAAGTATTTTTCGACAAGAAACTAGAAGTCAACCATCTCAGAATATTCAGCTATCCAGTGTACATACACATTCCGAAAGAAAAGAGGACAAAGTTAGATCGTTCAGGAAAGAAGGGTATATTTGTGGGATACTCTGAAAGCTTGAAGGCTTACATAATATACTTCCCAGTATTCAAGAAGATCGACATCAGCAGGGATGTAACATTTGACGAAGACTCAGCTTACAACAAATCCAAAAAAGAAACCTGTTGAAGATCCTGAAGAATCAGAAGCACCTAGAATTCATGACACAACCATGAACGAAGAAACTCAAGAAGAATATCGAGAATTTGAAGAACCTCAAGAACCTATAGATCCACCTCAGGAGAATAATCCTCACAAGAGGAAACCTACTTGGGTACGAGAATCTATCCAAGGTGTGGAAAGATGTGGGGCTCCAGAAGAGAATCACAGAGAAAGAAAGACGACCAGATCCTGCTCCGGGTATGTAGCTTTATTATGTGACTTTATCAATAAAGAACCTTCCAACTATGAAGAAGCGGCATAACGGAAAGAATGGAAGGATGCTATGATCAAAGAGTATCAATCGATCATGAAGAATGATGTTTGGGATGTTGTCCCAAGACCAAAAGGGAAGTATTTTGTAACTTCCAAATGGATCTACAAGATCAAGCATGCTGCAGATGGAAGCATAGAAAAATATAATGCAATATTCGTGGCTCGTGGCTTCTCATAGAAAGAAGTAATAGATTACGAAGAAACCTTTGCACTTATAGCCAGATACACTTCCATCAGTTTAGTACTTGCTCTGGCTGCAATGATAAAATGGAAGATATACCAAATGGATGTCAAGACTACTTTCTTGAATGGTGTAGTGGAAGAGAAAGTGTATGTAGAGCAGCCACTCGGTTTGGAGACACATGACAGGGAGTCTCATGTGTGTATATTAAAGAAAGCCTTGTACGGTTTGAAATAGGCACCCAAGACATGGTATGACAGAATTGATGTCTTTCTATCCAGTTTGGGCTTTACTAAAAGTAAAGCAGATTCCAATCTTTACTACAAGGTTGAAGATGGCAACCCAGTGATACTTCTACTGTATGTAGATGATCTATTTCTAATAGATATGGATGGGTTGATTACTGATACGAAGAGGAAGCTTGATATCGAGTTCGAAATGAAGGACTTGGGTATGATGCACTATTTTCTAGGCATGGAGGTGTGGCAGAATGCGGATGGAATCTCCCTCGAAAAATGGAAGTATGCAGTAGAGATCCTGAAGAGGTTTGGGATGATGTACTGCAAGGCCATGACCACACCTATGGCATCAAACCTGAAGCTACTGAGTGATGCTTCATCAGAGGTGTTTGATGCTAAGATGTATTGTCAGATGATTGGGTCCTTGATATACCTGAGGAACAAAAGACCAGATATTTTCTTTGCTGTGAACACCTTGAGTCAGTTCTTGACAAATCCGAGGCATGTTCACTTGATTGCTGCAAAGGATATTCTGAGGTACCTAAGGGGTATAGTTGATTATGGGCTCAAGTATGAGGTGAATCAAAAGATTAACCTAGAGGATTATGTTGATTCAGATTGGGCAGGTAGTGCCATCGATAGGAATAGCACTTCAAGGTGTTGCTTCAGTATGGGATCATGTGCGATCTCTTGGTTTAGCAGGAAGCAATCCTGTGTGGCACTGAGTACAGCTGAAGCAGAGTATGTCGCAGCTTGTTCAGCTAGTTGTGAGGCAGTATGGCTGAGAAAGTTGTTGTCTAATTTATTTGATCTCCAGTTGGATGCTACTTGTATATATTGTGACAACCAGCGTTGTGTGAAGTTGTCGGAGAACCCAGTGTTCCATGGCAAGTAGAATCATATCGAGATCAAGTATCACTATATCAGGGATATGGTGCAGAGGGGAGCCTTGAAGATCCAGTATGTTGCGATGGATGAACAGATAGCTGATGTGTTGACAAAGCCATTGGATAGAGTGAAGTTTGAGTACTTCAGGGAGAAGCTTAGTGTTCTCTAGGTCGAGGTTCCCTCCAAAGGGAAGTGATGAGTCTATGAGACATTCTGACATGGTGAGAGGATTGGTTCCTTCCATGGTTAGATGTAAGGGCTGAACCATTCTATCATGGTGAGAGGATTGGTTCCCTCCATGCCAGATGTGAGTGCTGATCCATTCTAATGTGACTATAGGATTGGTTCCTACATGATCAGATATAAGCACTGAATGCCATTCTTGGAATGGAGGCACCTGGTCAGTTACTAGGAAAGCTCAGTCTGGGACTGAGGGCCATTCTGATGTGATTGTAGGATTGGCTCCTGTAGTGATCAGATGTAAGTGCAGAGCCATTTTAAGATGATTGTAGGATTGGTTCCTTCAATGATCAGATGTAAGTGCAGAGCCATTCTAAGGTGATTGTAGGATTGGTTCCTTCAATGATAATATGTAAGTGCAGAGCCATTCTGAGGCGATTGTAGGATTGGTTCCTACAATGATTAGATGTAATTACAAAGCCCTTTTGGCATGTAGGATTGGTTCCTCGCATGGTCGAATGTAAGTGATAAGCCTTTTTGACAATGGTTGTCAGATGTGGGTGTTGGTCCTTTCTGATAGGGTTGTGGGATGTGTTCCCACATGGTCATATGTGAGTGTTGGGCATGCCTTTCTGATATGATTATAAGATTGGTTCCTACATGATCAGATATAAGTGTTGGGTAGGCCATTCTGACTTAGGGTTAGATATAAGTGCTGGAAAAGAACGACATGGAGGCTAGGACTACAACCAACATGAAAAAGGGATGGCTCTGTAGAACTACCTATGATGAGAAGAATCAAGAGATAGCACCCGTAATGATGATCCAGCAGAGATGTTCCAGAACCAGAGATGATCCAGATCCAGTGATGATCAAGATCCAGTGATGATGATCCAGATCCAATGATGATTCAGATCCAGATGAAGATGACTTGAAGATGAAGATGACTAGGACTTGATGATGATCCAGATGATACAGAGAAGAATACTTGTGTTGATCAATTGTGTCGAGAGAATACCTTCCTAGTTAAGAGGGAATGTTGATGTAATTGTAGCTTCAGAATGTATTCACTTGTATTTCTTATGTATTGTACCCCGATGTTTATTTCGGGAAGTGTTTGTAATGAAATTGAGTCATGTCATGCCCCAATGTTCTGATCGGGAGTTTCTATAATATAAACTAGTAATGTCAAGTCAATATGGGTAACCCTCCTATTGTTCAAGGGTTAAAGTCCTTGCAGTTTCAAGGCCCTAGGGTTGTTAGAATAACCTATTGAAGTCGGCCCTAGTGAGTCATTTTCAACTCAGGAAATAGTTTAAATAGAGAGTGAGTCTCTCTATTTATCACACACTCACTCACACTCAGTTGTAGTGCATAACTGAGGGAGAACAAGTTGTTGGGGCTAGAAAGAAAGAATCTACTGCTATTGGGAGATCATCTTACTATTTTGGGTTTTACTTTTGGTGTTGATCCTATCTCTGAGGAAGTTACGAGGTTTTCTCCATTTATGGTTTCCCTGAGGAAAAACAATGTGTTCATTGTATCTTGTGTTTGATTATTGTGCTTGTTATTCTCTCAGTTAAAGATCCTAATATAATGCTAGCTTAATTTTAAAAATATAACACGAAGTATACGACCTTTTATTTCAGGAAAGGTTACCTAGGGTGTTTCCTGAGATGAGACAAATGATACAGTTGTCAAATAGCAATAAGATAGGGGACTGGTTCCTAACAGAATTCAGAACCACCATAAGATTGTACGGCTTTGTGCATCAACCCTACATTCTGCCAGCTTTTCTAACTACCAAAGTTTTCTCCTTGGAATTGATCCGATAAAGACTCACTGTTGAGGAAGAGCACTTCTTGAGCTATAAAAATAGCTCAAATTTGATTTTCCCCTAGGAAGTGGAACCATACATAGTCAGGAGTAGAGCTGCTTTTCCACTGGTTACCAACTTACTCAAGGGCATGGGGTTTTCTTTGGAACAAGCAGTAAACTACGAACCTCATCAATTAATTTCCAAAAGGAGGAAGGCTCACAAGTGCAATCCTTTTGAACACACTGAGATACACTGACTCAGGGAAGTAGAAAACTAGGATGATTTCCCTAATCCTTCCCCAATGGACACCAGCATAGAATGAGGCACTGGCTCACACCTTCCAGGAATAACTTCTCCCCAAAGCGAATTGGATAAAATAGTTGCAATAGCCATGGATGTCTCATCATTGGTTAGCTATTTAGCGAGTTCAGTGAAAAGAGGGGGTCTGAAGCCTATGGATATTGAAGAGGTGGACACGGCCAACATGCCCAAAAAGAAGAAAATAGAATAGGGGCAATAGTTAGTGCAGGTTAAAAAGGGAAATACAAAGGGAAAGATGAAGAATAATAATATTGAGAAAAAACACAAACAAGAAGAGCATGAGGTAGCCAAACTACAAATCCAAGAATATGTATTTGACGGGTAGAATCCAAACAAGAATGCATCCAAAGAAGACTTGTTAGGATCTTACCTAGAAAGGGCTGATAAAACGTTCAAAGAGATAGCAGAGCTATATAGCGAGGAAACACGGTTTCCTTACCCAAATGTGGCATTAAAGACTGTAAGGGATCATGCCATTGACACCCTTAGATTAGCCTTAGAAATGAGAAATAAGGTGTCAGAGATTAATGTGAACCTCTCAAAGGTTCCCATTACTAACATAATACACCTCAATAAAGAAACTGGGGATATCCTGAATGCTATACTGCTTAAGGCCACCATACAGATGTCCAAGCTAGAGGAAAGTAAAACAAAAAATTTGAATCTTTTGAGAAAGGTAAGAGTGGAGAACAAAGTCCTCAAGGCCCAAATCAACAATTTGAAAAATGAAACAATACAAATAGACGGACCAGCACATAAGGGAGTTTTGGCTCAAAAATTGCTCGATGATAAGGAGAAAGAGACCCAGACGCTAAAAAGGAAGTTGAAAATCCCTACTACCCAACTCGCCTAGACAAAAGAATTGGCTAATTTTGAAAAAGAGAAAGAGACATTGAACACTGAGCTTACCGACTACAAATCCAAGCTGCTAAAGTTCAAAGAAAAGGAAAGGAAGTGGGGAGAAGACATCCAGTTTTTGAAGAAAAGTGAAGTGAAATTAATAGCCATATTAGCAATAAAATAAAGGTAGATTCAAGAAAGGAGTGCTAAGAGTGCAATTCAGTTTGTAGGTGTAGCTGGAGAGATAGACACGGGTTCTCTTTCTAGAGCAATGTCCCAGATAGGCCTAAAAGATACATATCTTATTAACTTAAAGCATCAAATCGAGGAACTAGAAAAGGAAAATGGTGAGGAGAGACAAGAAAAGGAAAATATGGAAGAGAAATGCCAAGGAATGATTTAAGAAAATGCCAAGTTAAGCCAATAGGTGGTCGGTAAATTTGCCTTGCAAGGTGCTAGACATTTGATTTGGGATCAAATCATTATAGAGGCTCAAAAGTTCTGACCTTATATAAATTTCATTGAAGACCAGGAAAACGCTATGATAGAGGCCAATAAAAAGGTCTTGACAATATTAGGGGAAATGCAGAAAAGACCTGTGGCAACAGCGAAAAATGTCGTTGATTTCCTAAGCTCCTTGTCAGATGATTTGTCTAAATGGTACGGTATCCAAAAAATGGTTGCTGTTGTCTCCGGGGCTAGAAAGGTAATTGCTAAGCACATGATGTTGGAGACTGTACAACCCAAAATAGAGGTTATTGAGCACAAATTCAAGGAGTTTATCAAGCTATTCAAACTACAAGTAGGCAGAGGGATCCCTTTCTTTTGGGAAGAGAAGGTCCTTTATTGTCGCAAAAGGATTATCGAGAGCGTCTGGTTCATTACCGATTAGACAACAAACAATTTTGGAGACATGCAACAATCATTGTTAGGAAAGATCATTTTTTATAAGTCAACCAGTGAATTTGAATTATTGTTTGATTTTAAAGCCACCTATGCTGAAGTCCTTGAGACTTCATACCCAGAAACGATGGAGCTCAAAGTGCAAGCATTCGACATGGCAGTTGTGACTCTTCCAGGTCCTGACCTATGGAGACCATTCAGCAATACGGGTCAGCCAAAATAAAAATGCATCCATAGAAGTGGCAATGATAGTATGCGGGAAGTTTTCTCTGTGTGCATGCCCTTTCCAATGGTCACCTCTCCTGGAACTCTGTACAGCTGTAACTCGCCAAATGGAAGCATAGAAGACTCTCGTGCATATTTTCTCCTGCAATCCATATTTTAGTTTTGAGTTTTTATGTAAATCGTGGCCAATGTGTCACCTAAGAGTTTGTTAGAAGTTGTTTTTCAATTGTAACAAATTTTGATTCCTGAACCTCGGATTGGGAAAGTCCAAAATAGTATAAATATATCTCCTAAAGAGGGAGAAATGGTTGGAACTGATGTAATTTTGCAATGTATGCTTTCAAGAGTATTTTAATAAAGTTGCAGAGTCGAGGTTGGTGATTTATATAGGGACTCATGTGTTGTTTGTATTACAGTCTGTTGCTTCCTTTCTCATGTGAATGTTTTTTCCATTTTATCTATCCCACTATGTTTTCTTTCATGTCTGAAATAAGTGTATAACCATTTGGAATTCATACATGCTATGCTCCGTCTGTTGTTTCAGATATTCACCAAATCTTTCTTCTAAAGTTAATACATAATTCATTCTCTAATGCTTTGTGTTGATGGTCTGTTCATGTTCTTCTTTTCCACCAGACAATTATAATTTAACTGTGATTGAATGGCTATCTTGCCTCTATGTTGAAATCATTTGCATAAGTTTTATTCATTTTTATTACACTTCTTGACTCCATCGTCCAATGGTTCTATGTCTTGTTTCAACCAATTTCACAAACAATTTATATTTTCACTTGTACATATCTGGCATTGTTAATATTTGGTGAGATATCCCTCTTGGAAGTGCAGAAGGCCATTTCTCTCTTCGAATCTGGTTATGCTATTACTTGGGAGCAGGCCTTCTGAAACCTTTGGATTAATTCTAGTGCTAACACTTAACATAGAGGTTATGTTTTTTACCATCTCAGAAAAGTTCGGGATAAAACCTCCCAAAAAAATTTATCTTACCCAGAAATGACTAAATATCTATTTTTGACCTAGGTATGGGCAACTTCTAGATTGCTTCAACTCAAACAGGATCAATCTTCACACCTTTAGCTGAGATTATGTGACCTAGGAGTGTGCCCTCACTGAGTGCAAATTGAGACTTCTTTGGGTTCAGTGATATCCCAAATTTTCTACATTTCAGAAATACCCTCCTCAAGTGTTGCAAATGTTCTCCATGGCTGTGGGAGTAAACAGTGAGGTAATCAAGGTACATGAGAAAAAATTTGTCTTCCAATCCTACAAAGGCCAGTTCCATGGCTCTCTGAAAAGTGGTCCCAGCATTCATCATCCCAAATGGCATTTTGGCATACGTGAAGGTGCCCCAAGGAGTGGTAAATGCAGTTTTTTCTTGGTCATCATGGTGCACAACCACTTGGTTGTATCGGGAGAAACCATCCAAGAATGACATGACACTAGCCCCTGAGACTCTTTGCAACAGGTGTTCCATCTTGGGTAGTTGATAGTTATCTTTCTTGGATCATTTGTTCAGCTTTCTAAAATTCACACATAACCTAATCACCCCGTTCTTCTTCCTTACTGCCACTAAATTTGCAATCCATTTGGAATACCTGAGGGGAATTATGATTTTGGAATTAAGGATCTTTTGGATTTCTTTTTCAATAACATGCAGTAGGAGAGGATTGATAGATCTAAGCTTCTGCTTGAAAGGGATGGTGTCCTTATCCATGGGAATCCTGTGTTGGATGATACTAGTGTCATAGGTTTTCATGTCACTGTATTCCCAAGAAAAGATATCATCAAAATATTTCATCAAACTACAAAATTTTGACCTTTGATCAGCAGTCAACTCAGTGGAAAAATTTATAAGTTTTGGATGAATTTGGATACCTATGTTTTTCTCTTGGACAGCAGGATCTTTCTCCTTCTTGGCAGGTTTAAAAGGGACATCATTATGATCAAATAGCTCTTCCAAGGGTACCAGTCCCTGAGGTATATAATTTCTAGGTAACTGAACAATGTTCTGACAACCTACTCTATCCTTTAACTTGAGCTTTTGGGATTATTCCATATTTAGGTTTTCTTGATCAATATGCATATGAGAGAATTCATCTACTACCTGGAGGAATTTACTAAGCTCATAATCATTCTCAAAAACCCTCCAAAATTTGACATTGTTAGGTAGGGATGGCCTGTACTTGACTCGGATATCATATCTCAGCATATGAGGTAAAGAGAGAACAAACAGACTTGCAGAGACAACAAGGATATCAACCAGATGATTCCTAGCCCTAGGTACATATGAGAGTTCAAAAAACATGAAGGACTCCCTGAGTTTCCATACCTCATCTCTGTATGCCTTAAATATGACATTTTTTTGTTGAAAAGTATTGTTCACCTACTATATGATGAGATATGCATCTCCAAATATATTTATGCACATGATTCACATTTCTTTAGCAACCTTCACTCCCAACAGCAATGCCTCATATTATGCTATGTTGTTAGTAGTCTTGAAATCCAGCTTATAAGACAAATGTATAGTCTCCTTTGAAGGGAAATCGAGACTATTCCTGCACTTGTCGAGGCTTGAGTATTGGCCCTATCAAAACACATGTTCCATACAGAGGTGGTTACCTCCTCAGGTGGCTGATAGGCAGGATTTGTAAGATGTATGGATGTTGGATGGGAATCATCTATCTGCAGGATGCATGCCCCAAAGTCTGTGTCTACTGCATATATTGGATGGTTTATAGAGTTTTTGGCATTACTGATGATATAGGTGAACTGGTTCTCTCTGTAGAGTCTCTTGGTATGCCCTCCAAACATTGGAATTATAGCATATGTAAGGTCCATCTAAATGGTACCATCCAGCCTTTTACTCCATGAGTGAGACAAAAGGAGGCCAAACTTAGGTGGGATATTAGCTACCACTATGTCCATCACTATACTTTTTGAAGGCAACTGCGAGAGGTTTATGACAAGGTCATTGATGAGACCCAGGCATTTGACCTTCATGGAGTCAAATGAGAACAGATCATGGTAGGGTTTTGTAATGCTAAGGCCAAGCTCATCTATCACAGCTTTTGGCATTAGGTTATGGGAAGCTTCTGAGTCTAGCAAAAAGTTATGAAGGATTTTATCATGGATATTCAGAGATATGTAGAAAGGTGGGAAAGACTCATCCAACTCCTAAATCATAGGGCCTAGGATTACTGTGGGCTTATCATATTGTAAGTTCACAAATTCAGCATCTAGGGGAGTTCTCGGCTGAAAATATTTCAGTATGAATGCCTTGAAGGCCTCATTCTTCATCAGTTCTATCAAGGGAAAAGGGATTTTTAACTTTTGAATTTCTGACTCAAGATTGAAAGCATAGGACAATTTGTCAGAAGTTCTTACCTCTTATGGTGTGGCTTTGAGCTGAACAGGATCACGAGCTAATGGTAGTAATGGCCTTTGTTGTTGTTTTCAAGGAATAGTCATCTTCTTTGCAGGAGTAGCAATCTTCCTAGCCTGAGGAGAAAGCTACTTTGTAGGGGAAGGAGTCTTCTTCATAGGAGAAACAATTGTATATCTCAAATTATACCCTTCCTAATCATATGCCTGATACAAATATTCTTCCATGATCTGTTCATTCATGATGGCTTTCTCATAGTCTGCTTGTGTCAGAAAAGAGAGATATACTTCATTCATCCTCCATACAGTTGACATTGTCTTTTGCCTCTCCTTCTTCCTGAGTGAACTCTGGTTCTTCTTCTACTACAAGATTCTGAAAAGGAGCTCTGATCCTTTAATCCTCAGCTTGATTCCTATCCCTTTGAAGGACTTGAGATGGTGGTTTATTTCTTCTGTAAGGGACAAAATTAGGGTTTCTGTTAGCAAAATCATTTGGCCCTTTACCCCTCAAAGGTATTTTCCCTCGGTCTTTTAGTCTAGACATTTCAGCTATTAGACTGTCTAACATTTTGGCCATTTTATCTATCTTGTTCTCTGATGAAGAAGCCCCTAGAGGATCTGAGGGTTGCTTCTTTCTGTCAATTTTTTCTTTAACCTTCTGATATGCAATGATATTGGATTCCACTTCAAGGGTAGTATCTTGCATAAGTGACAGAGAAGTTGATATTATTTCTTTGAGAAGAAGACAAAATTCTGAATCGAAGGCATTGGCGTTGGTGATTTTGGATGAAGTGTTAGTTGGCTTGATCTCAGCAGGGACCTTTCTTAACATCTTTTTAAATGTTTTGGTGAAGATCTCTAAGAAGAATACAAAATTATGAATTGAAGGCATTGGCATTGGTGATTTTGGATGAAGTGTCAGTTGGCTTGATCTCAGCAGGGATCTTTCTTAACATCTTGTTAAATGTTTTGGTGAAGTTAGAAATAGACTCACCATTCTCTCTCTTCAGGTTGAAAAACTCAGTGATATAGAAGAGTTGGTCTCTTCTCTCCCCCCAATGCTTCAGAAATATGTCATCTAGGGCTTCAATTCCTGCTATTGATCCAGCAGGAAACTCTTTGAACCATTTCCTAGCCTGCCCATCTAGGCTTTGCACAAAAACGCTAGTCCACACATCCTCCTATTCAATGTTTATATTCTCAGCATAACTATAGAAGGCCTCTAGTGTTCTTCAATTGTGAAATATCCCTCTCCAGTAAATTTAGTCATGTATTTGAGATAATCTCTAGTAGGCATAACATAGAGGGGGTTAGGAAAATTTAGAGGGGCATACCTAGCTACAAGGATCCTTTCCATTTTGGTAAGAGGGGCATCCATGTTGGAAATGGGTATGGAAAGGGTAGAAGAAGCTACTTCTGGTGACAGTATCAGCTGAGAGGGTATGCATGATGGATTTATCTTAGTGGAGTCATCAGGGATTGGATCTTCACAAGCAGCAGTGCTTGAAGATCCCTCAACCCTACAATTTTCTAATGTATTTATAAATTCATGAGAATTATATGTTTCAGTAGAAGAAATAATAGCAGGAATATATCTTAAAATACCTGATGTAGCTCCCTTTGTAGCTCTGGAGGTATTCCTTAGTGAATCCCTAGCTCTTCTTAGGATCTCTTCTAGATCTGAAACAGGTGATAATGGTGGCCCTTGAGGGTTTGATCTAGTACTTGGTCTTCTTGAAGCCACCTTATTCCAATGGATTCGCCAGATAGATGATTACAACTAGAATAGTGTCCAAAATTTGTCTATCATCAAAGTAGGATCTATGTCATCTCCCAGGGAATCTGAGCTTTTATCTCCTCTCCCTGGCAATGACGCCGATTTGTTATCACTCTAGGAAAATCCTGTAGGTTTCAACTCGAGGATGCCTGGTAAATTAAATAGTTTTAATGGTTTTTCTAAATGGATCAAGTCAGATGACCTACAATACCTTACTCTCCCAAGACATGGATAAAACTCAATCAAAATATAAGGCTTCTAACCACCAATGTTCAGAGGGTTGATAACAAGGTGAATAAATGGAGAACTTACTATGTTGGCAGATTCATACATAAAACAATCACATATGAATGGCTAATCATAACAAGGAAGAATACTTGCAATTCAACTCATCAAAACATAGATAGGATGATAGCTATTTGGCATTAGATAAAAATAATAAACCTGAATCAGACATTCAAGAACAAGTACATAACATAAACGATATGGAAGCTAAACATATAATAGCAAAAGAGCTTATATTATGTAATGAATAACATGAGAAGCTTGGTAATTATAATGGTCTACAGGTCCCCGAAGTTGAACCCTTAATTCAAAATAAGTCTTAGGATTTATAGCCTTTACAAAAATATTCAAATCCTTAAAAGTTGGATTTGATTTACCAAAAATAGATAAAATAAATGTTTTTTGCAAAATTAGGTAAAAAAACCCTAATCTAAGTTCTAGTCTATCTAACTCTAACACTTGTTCACTCATTGAAATCTTTGATGACTGCAGTGAGTACTGAAGTAGAGTTGTAACCTATCATCTGGTAGATAAGCTAATGTTGGTAAAAATAGGTAGGGTTTGTGACCCTTTTCTCCTTGATTGTATCCTCAAAACTGGAACATACCTCCTCCAATGGTGCTTTTCAGCAAATTTCAGCTTTATATTTCATCCCTGAGATAATTGTATTTTCCAAAACTAGTTCTTTGTGCCAAAATATCTTTATGCACCCTTTTTTTCTTTCGGTGGTTAAGGAAGCAGAATCCCGGGTCTGTTAGCAACCGAAAGCTCTACTTTCGGTGGCTAATGAACAACGACTGTGTTTTCCTAAGCCACCGAAAGCTTTTTTTTCTGCAAACTTTTATTAGCTTTTAAATCAATATTCTACAGCTTTTACCTCTATCTTTCTGGTCATTCTTCCATTTGCCTAGGGTTTGACTGAGTAGTAGCATCATGAGCTGCCTCGGGATCCTAAAAGCTTGTTGCTGCCTCTGCTAGGGTTTCTAGTGCAAAGTGAGCCTGAGAGATAGGGTTTGAATTGGAATTCTTTATCTACAACCTCAGAAGTCTAATATTCCTGTAAAGCCTAGTGTTGTCCTTCATAAAGCTCTAATTCCTTTTTTGCAGCAGGAAATACCTCCCTTTCATTTCTAGCAGGGAATTACTCAATTGAGTGTTTTTCTTGGTTAATACAGCATTAGTTCTTTTTATCTGTCTCTCTACAAATTCCAGTTCATATACTTTCCTCAACAACTGGTTGACTCTTTGTGACCTAGTCTTTCTAGAGGAATCCTTTTCTACTGGTTCACTCTGGTCTTATTTTGGTGTGGGTGATGGAAACTCTTCATTTTCGACTGCAACCTGCTCTGTTAGGTCAACTTCTTCCTCCATTTCTTCTTCTGAGTTTGAGTAAGGTAAGTTAAGAATATTTCCACTTGGTGTTGGTGCCTCCTTCTCCTTTCCACTAAATTCTAGGTTTCTTTTAGCTTGGCTAGTTTTAGGAGTGGGAGAAGGATGATCCACTGTTACTGGTGAGATAGCCCTCCTCTTTCTTTTTCCACTCTTGGGGGTGGTGGATTTCTTTGAAGGTGAATTTCCTTTATCTTGTGGTTGTAGGCATGTTTCAAACTCATTCCAGAATAAAAAATATGCCCATGCTATATTTCTCCTTTGTGGCATTTCTTGAACTATGAGTTGTATCAGGCCATGCTGAGATAACCTTCCTATAATTTTAGTGGGCTACGCCTTGACTTGATGGTACATCTTGGTCAATATGTTGTGGAGGTAGAAGGGTAGGTTTAAAGGGCTTCTTCTTATAAAATGATTCATTAATTTAAAGTGATAAATCATTTCTTTATTGTACGTGCCTTCATAGGTTATATACACCAAAATTGCTTTCAATAATTATTACCACCTCTCCTCTAGCCAGGTGGATGGAACACTTTTCTATCATACTACATTTCTGTGTTCAGGTTTTAAATATGATCTGAAGTCCACATTTTTAGTAATGGTGGTCTTAAACTACTTTTCCCCAGTTCTTGGGAGTTCTGTCTCTTCTGCAATTAGGGTTTCATCCACTAGGAACTCTTCCTTTCCTATCAGCTCCTTAGATCCATCAAAATAAAGGGAAAATGCTTCTGCAACCTGCTAGTGTGAACCTTGGATTTTCTCACAAAATCTGTAATAGCTTGCATCTTTGAAGAATTGGAAAAATTCTATATGTGAGTCAAGATAGCTGATGTATCCTAGTTCTTGTCTGAGGGTAGGTCCTCCTTTCTTCATCTTTGAGCTGTGCTTCTTAGTGTCTACAAAAACCAAAATTCGAACTCTGTGAAGGAAATTAGCACGTTGGTTTCAGGGATAACCTTGAGCAGTAAGGATGCAGGTAGAAAATGAGGAGTATATTGAGGATATGGTGTTGATTTTGAGGGGTTAACCACTTGATTGGTACTCGAGTGAGATGATGGTGGATTCTGGTGATATCCACGAGATAGCCAGCCTAGTAATCATTTTCAATTTAAACTTGGTGCTTCGGGGAGGTTTACTGTAGTCAAGGGACAGATGGAGGAAAGGCTAGGGTTTTGATTTCCATGAGTCATTTCAGATCAATAACGACTTCTTAGCCATTAATTTATGATTTATTGCAATTTCCTGGTCTTTTTGGGGGTTAATCGTGCTAAATTATGACATGCCTCATGCTAACGAGTTCAATTTTGATGGACAGATAACGGTTTTCCATTTTCATCATTTTTGGTGGTTAAGAGAATCTAGGGTTTAATTCCCTAGCTATCGAAAGTTGGGCTTTCGATGGTAGCTAATGAACTGTTGGTCTGTTCTCCTAAGCCACCGAAAGTCTCTTTTCCAGAATTTATTTAAAATGAAGTTAATGTGCTTTTGGTGGTTTAATGTCTTCTTGGACCCATTGCTAAGCCACCGAAACCAAGGATTTTCAGTGGCTAATGAACTATTGGTAAGTTCACCTAAGCCACTGAAAGTCCCCTTTTCCCAAAATTTTATAAAAACGTGATCAGTAGGATTTCGGTGGTTAATGTGGTCCTTAGCAGAAACTGTTAGCTACTGAAAGCTGGGATTTTTGGTGCCTAATGAACTGTGGGAAATTTTTCCTAAGCCACCAAAAGATAAAACTTTGAAATTTCTTGAAAAATAGTGCACCTGATATTCCAACTTGGTTAGTCACCCAAACATCTTTCATAATATGACCTGAAATATTCATTACTATCAAAAAAAAATTGTATGAGTGGACTTATTGAAAATTGATTTATTTAGGAGATAACACTTAGCTTAAAGATGCTAGCGCCGGTGAACATCACACGACCCTATTGTATGGGTCCTACAACCACTAGATATGAAGATTTTAGTGACTTAGAAACTAATAGTAAAATAAAAACTAAAATGTTTCTAAAGTCAGATTTAAAAAACTTCTTACCTTAGCATCCTAAGGTAGAGGCCTGGGAGAAGGTGACCCTAATGCCTCTCTCCCAGCGCTAAAGTTTGCACACAAAAAAAAGGTTATGTCTACCTCTGAAAAGGAAAAAATTCAAAAGAAATTCTTTTAAAAATATAGGAAGTGGAAGAAATACTTACCTGGATGTTGGACAAGCATGTCCAAGGGTCAGTTCCTACGAGCACCCTTATCCCTCAAGTTTTGCACAAATTAGATAAAGAATTTTTTTTTCAAAGTACTGTTAATATTTTAAACCAAGATTATTGTTATCAGCCGTGAGGTATTACCTACTATAGCAAACCGCATTCCAGTAGAAGTTGTAGTGGCCTGAAGGAACATGACTTGAAGAGTTCCAACAAAGTTAAGCTTCAAGCCTCCATCACCTTATATCAACCCTAGTAACAATAAGTGCAAGAATAACTCATGGAAGAAAAGAATATTAGTTGCAAGCTCGACCCTCAGCGAGAACTCCAAAAAATTGAAAATAAGATAAAGATAAAACTGATAATGCTGCAACACACCCATTAAAGACTCTTTTCAACCCTTCCACAAATTTCCATAATCATCCTCAATGTGTAGGGTGGGATGAAATATCATACCACTTAGTGGGAGCACTGGTTTTGTTTGTAAAGAAAAAAGATAGAACACTTAGACTATGTATTGATTACATGCAACTAAATAAAATGACTATTAAAAACCGATACCCACTTCCCCAGATAGATGATCTATTCGATCAGTTTAGCAGAGCAACTATATTTTCAAATATAGATTCGAGTCGTGTTATCCTCAAGTACGAATAAAAGATGAAGATATATTTAAAACAACATTTAGGACCCGTTATGGTCACTATGAATTTGTCGTAATTCCCTTTGGGTTGACAAACGCACCCGCTTCCTTCATGTGTTTAATGAACAACATTTTAAGTAATTATCTAGATAATTTTGTATTCATCTTCATTGTTGACATACTAAACTACTCTAAAAGTGAACAAGAACACAAATAACATCTAAAAATAGTTTTGCAAGTTTTAAGAGAACAACAACTGTATGCAAAGTTCAGTAAGTGTGACTTTTTCAAAGATGAGATTCAGTACCTTGAACACGTAGTTTTCAAGGATGGAATCGCATTTGATCCAGCCAAAGTAAAAGCCATCAAGTATTGATCGATCCCTAAGAACGTATCTAATATCATATTGTTCATGGGAATTATCATATACTACCGAAAGTTCATTGAGGGTTTCTCCAAGATTTCTTACCCCATAACATCATTGCAAAATAAATGTAAAAAATTTGAGTGGACTAAAAAGTGTGAGGAAAGTTTTAATAAGTTAAAGCACTTATTAACCACCTCCCCAATCCTAAAAATCGCTAATCCATTTAAGGATTTCTCGTCTGTACCGTCACTTGCAATGAAGGGTTAGGAGGGGTCTTATTAAAAGATAATTATGTGGTGGCTTATGAATGCAGAAAACTAAAAGATCATGAGAAAAACTATGTGACACATGATTTAGAACTAGCTGCAATAATACACGCCCTAAAAATGTGTCCGCATTACTTAATTGGGAGGAAATTTTTACTTATGTCGAATAACGTAATCCTTAAATTTTTATTTAAGCAACAGAATTTGAATGCAAGATAAGCAAGATGGTTGTATTTTCTAAGTGAGTATGACCTTGAAATAAAAAATATTAAAGGAAAATAAAATAAAGTGGTAGATGCTTTAAGTCGGCATGCAAATTTACTATTCGCAAGTAGCAGCTATGAAACCAATTTGAAAAATCAGATTCTGAGCGCTGGAATTTCTAATAGAGAGTATGGATTTCGTCACCGGATTTCCCTAGAACTTCAGACAACATGACTCTATCATGGTTGTGGTAGAAAAATTGAGCAAAGCAACACATTTTATACCTATTAAATCCACATACAAGGTTGTTAATGTTGCAGAAATCTTAATGAAAGAAGTATTCATGTTACATGGCATGCCGAAGGTAATAGTTTCAGACAGAGATGCAAAGTTTACAAGTAATTTCTGGAAGGCCTTATTTAAAGTCTTGTGAACCCAACTAAAATTTAGTACTGCATATCATCCGCAAACAGATGGGAAGACTAAAAGAGTAAACTAGGTTCTGGATGATATGCTAAAGATGTATGTTATGGATAAACCAGGTAAGTGGTAAGACTGCCTACACTTAGTTGAATTTGCTTATCATAATAATTTCCAAGTTTTTGCAGGTATGAGTCCATTTGAAATATTATATGGGTGCAAGTGTAATACTCCAATCTCATGGAGCAGCCCTGTTGATAGGTTAATGTTAGGACCTGATCTGTTAAAGGAAATGGAGTTAACCATGAAATAGGTACAATAGAACTTGAAAGCTGCCCAAGATAGATAGAAACACTATGTTGATCTAAAAAAAAATCCTAAAGAGTTTCAGGTGGGTGATCATGTATATATAAAGCTAAATCCCAAGAAAATCTCTTTAATATTGGGCAAGTATTCAAAGCTAGCACCCAGGTATTGCGGGCCATTAAACATTTTGGCCAGAGTAGGGCTAGTCGCATACCAATTATCCCTTCCACCAAATATTAAGGTTCATAATGTATTTCATGTTTCTATATTGAAAAGGTATATTCATGATAACACTCATGTGATTTATTGGAATGTAATTCAGGCATAACCCGAAAAATAGTTCCAGGTGGGATCGAAGCACATTCTCAACAGAAGAGAGCTTATACTCCTGAAACGTACCATCAGACAAGTCAAGGTGCAATGGAAACACCTTATTCTAGAAGAGGATACTTGGGAGTTGGAAAGTAATATGTGGGAGGCATATCCAGATTTATTCCAAGAGGATGAAATGGAAGAATAAACAAAGTTATAACACCGAGGACAGTGTTATCTTCTAAGGGGAGGTGTATGTAACACCCCCAAAATTAATTATTATTATAAATTCTGCTGAAAATTCTTTGTTATTACTTTATTTATTAATTTCTTATTTTTTACAAGAAAGATGTCAATAATAAAACATCATGTAACCAAAAAACAATTTTATTAAATAATTATGCTGAAAGGGGGACAAGTGTGGAGATATTTGTTGAAGAGGAATTTCTGACCCACAAGAGTGAATGAACAAGTGGAAAATACCATTGAGTGAGAACTCAATATGCAGGAGGCATCATCCCCTAAGATCAGGTCATCACTCCCAGTTATGTGGTAAAGAGAAGGAGGCTCATAAATGGCCTAATTCCTTCGCAAAATACTATAAATTAGTATGTCCATGAGAAGAAATAGTCTATCATTTGACTGGGGTTTAATATTTGTGAAAGATGCTAGAGATGGGGCATTAAGAATTCTCTCTGATGGTTCAACAAGCAGGCTCGAGGTTTCTATAGCAAGGATTTGGTTGCTATGGGATATTGGTACGGAGGAACTGTTGGGCCCAGAAATGACCCCTTTTTGACCACCCTTATCTACCTCTTTTTTCCTCATCCCACTCTATTATGCATGCTAAACAGATGTTTTTACTTCATGTGATCCCTTAAGTCATGCAGGTATGGTTAATCATTGTCTTATTTTATTAATGGTTAGGATTGTGGTAATTGGGGCTTTACATCTTAAATTATGCTAACATATGGTGGTTTTATAAAGATAATTCGAGACGTAAAGAATACAGGTGTAGCAGGCTGAACATGCCAAAGGAGGGACATTCATTGCTGAGTTTATCACCATCCATTCCATCATTTCCCAAAGAACGCGACCCAAGGGTATTATTCCATGCGAGCTGTATAAGGGTAGCCGCAATAGACTACGACAGATTTGGAGGGAATAGTGCTCCGCTGCTCAAAAGTAGCTAGAATCCATGAAATATATTCCCAATTAATCATCATTATTTTTGGCTCAAATAACAGATTCCCTATTTCTTCTGCTCTCATCTTGCCACGACTGTAACAACTCATTGTAATTAGGGAAGCCAAGATTAGAGATCTTCATGGCAGCCCGATAACAGTAGGAAGATGTTATGATTGTAATTGTATAAATACTGGGAAGTATTCTGAGCCAGTGGTTGAACTTTTAACCAAATTATTGTATCAGCTATGACTAAGGCTGTGTGTCCATCTACCAGTTTTTAATACAAGGAGTTTGATTCTTCAGATCTCAGCGTTTTAATGTCTGTTACTTCCAGCATATCTGTGTGAAGGCTACGTCCTCCTTCCGACAAGGATTGAGAAGTTAATTAGTTATTGTATTTATTCTGTTATGTGATTTTGTGATAACTTCCTTTATTTACAGTAAGCTGCAATAGCTATCAATTTACGGTGTGTCATTTGAATAATCAGTAATTGCATCTCCTGTAAAACTGCAATGGTGTGGTGTGTCAGTCGACTGTATAGGTTAATTGTCTTTTATGCAACTGTTTGATAGCTATAACATCCCTATTAATCCCTAGTTCTTTCAATTTCTATTTTCTTTAGATCTTTGAAGTTTGTTCCTTCACATTTATAATTGCAGAATTTAATTCCTGTACTTTGAATTTCTAGAATAGCTGAATTTAATTCATGTACTTTGGATTTCTAGAATGACTAAATCGGGATAGTTGGATGGATCTTTAGATGGTTTAGTAATTATGGATTTTACTTTCTACAAAAGTAATCTAGATGTTAATTCCTGAATCTTTTAATTCTAGATTAAGAATTGTAATATGGTACTTGTGATTGCATTCTCGAGAAAGTAAATTAGATTAAGTGGATTATGGGATGAGTGTGGATGAATAGGAAATTAGGATCATTTGCTTACAACATCAGATACTTAGTGTTGAAAGCATATATAGTGCATATTATCCTTCAAATAAGAGACTTCCCTGGGTTGGCCATTTTTATTGAACACTCTGTATGTTGGCTTTAATTAACTTGCATATAGGGTGCCCAACATTTTGGCGCCATTGCCGGGGAGAATAAGTATTAGACACTATTGTAGTTGCATCCAGTAATTATCTTTATTCATTCCTATTTGCTTCTTTTTTAGTTTTCATGTTTTTGGTTCCATGAATACAAGAAGGGTACAGCGTGACCATCTTATAAATACCAGAACCCCACAGAACACTAATGTTTTAGGTGGTCAAGGCTGAGGGAGAAATCCAACATTGGGGAGAAGAACATTCATTGATGACCTGGTTGATAGAACCAATTCTTCTAGTGGGTCTCGCTATAAGGAAACACCCATCAGAAGAAGCCATGTCACCCCTAGAGTGGCAACACCAGTCTCTACAGTGGAGAACAAAAGAGGAGCTGCAACACCCTCAGATGCCCCTGCAGAAGAAGATAGAGTTAGTACCGCAAGATCGGTTGATCGAGATTTGATATATCACATTAACAGGAAGGTTGTGACTAAATAGGAGTGGAAATAGTTCCATCAGAAATTCAACGACTAGTGGAAGGACAAAGAGGATAAAATAGAAGAAAATATGAGTAACAAACGCGATCTCGGAGAGGAAGAAGAAATGGGAGAAAATCATCATCATGAGGGTAATTCCCTTCCTAAAGGGACGGTGGCTACACTTCAGTTTCCAATTCAACAGCCAGAAGGGATAGTCCCCATGAAAAATATATCGCCCTCGATGTTTCCTCGCTTTTATGGAAAAGCGGCAGAGGATCCAGACGAATTTCTTTTCGAATTTGACATCCTCTGTCGCAGCAATGACTACACCACCAATGCAAAGAAGCTGAAACTCTTCCTTGCCACTCTGAAGGATAATGCATTATGTTGGCTTATGAGCCTGGGAGGCAGAACTTTCACTAACTAGGATAGGATGAAACATGTGTTCGTGGAGAAATATCAGGAGTATTGCAATATCAAGAATAAGAGAGAAGAACTATTTAAAATGGTATAGAAGGACGATGAAAGTCTGGAATATTTTGTTGAAAGGATTTTATATAATGTACAGAGAGTTGGACAGACTAATATGGGGTTATATGTGCTCAAAATAATCCTACTTCGTGGGATTAGGGATGATTTCCTAGACATGTTAAACCTGTTAGGAAAGGGGGATATCTCTAAGGAGTCCTTTGAAAATATTGTGGAACTGTGCAAAAGGTATTCCAAGGGGGTCTTCCAGGAATAACAGACAGGAAAAACAGGACAAATTAGAACTTGATGTCTTCGACAGAACGCAGAATTTATCTAATGGAGGAGCCACCCATGAAGAGATAGGCAATCTCCTTGAAAATTTCAAAATAGAAATGATGAGCTCCATCTCCTCGGAAATAGATGTTCTGAGGGAAAAGAAGAAACAAGCAGTAGAGGATCTCATAGTAGGTGTACTCTACCCTAGATGTAGGAAGAACCACCCTCTGAAGGAGTTCCCGCTCGACAAAGGTATAAGTGTGTCAGTTGTGCGAGCTGAACCATGACACAAAAGAATGCCTATCACTACCTCAAGTGAAGGTTGTTCTGCAGGCATCAACACTAGAGGTGGAACCAACTTACTTTATTGCACAGAAAAAGCCCTAGCAACCTCGAAATCAAGTATGACTCCATACTTGTTTCCATTTTTGAATAACATGAATAATTGGAATAATATGCAACATATGAATACACAATTCCCTTCATCTTATTATAATCCTCAATGGTACCCCTCTCAACCTTCAATGCAGAATTTTAACTCCTGGAACCCTTGGGCACAGTCACCACAGCCACCAAACCAACATAATTCTTGGTCTCCTGGATGGAGGAATTTCCATCCAGGGAACTAGTTTCCCCATAACCAACCCTCTCTACAACTTCCACATCAAACGTTTCCTCAACAACCATATCCTCCTCAACAATATCCTTAGCTTTATCAGCAGTCGTAGCTACAACTCCAGAATAATGATGTCCCCAATATGTCGATACGACCTTAGCTGCCTGCTCAACCTAACCCTAAACCAAATAATAAAGCAGTCCGTCAGTTTGAAACTATCAACATGCCTACTTACTCCATTACTCCTGTACCCTGCAACGATATCCACTTACGATCAGGAAAGGTAGTTGAGCCTTTGATCATTGAGGGTGTTCCATCCTCTGTGCATGAAGAAGGGATGAATCTGCAATATTTATCCAATACAACAACCCCCATTATTGAAGACGTTGAACATCCTACTAATATGTCGGATGAAACACAGAACAACACATTTATTGACACGTAGACTACATAGTTGATTAGGGAACCACCATACCCTAAAAGATTAATGTTACCAAAGGTAGTGGGATAACCTCAGTTTAACCTCTTAGGAGAGTTGAAGAATCTTTATGTTAAAATTCTAGTCCTTCAGGCCCTTCAAGACGTACCTATCTATGCCAGAACTGTTTAGGATCTGTGTACAAGGAAACCAGGAAGGAAACCTAGGGATCCTCCCACTGTTCATGTCATAGGGAAATTATCTACATTAATAATGGGAAAAACCCTCTTGGCCAAATACGATGACCCTGGGAATCCCACTGCCACTGTGCATATTGGGCACACATAGATACCCAATGTACTAGTAGAATTAGGAGCAACAATTAATGTTATGACTATTGAAACTATAAGAAAACTTGGGCTCACTAATCTCAGGCCAACTCCAACCATTTTAGAACTGGCAGATAGATCCACTATTAAACCTAAAGGAATCTTGGATGATCTCATTATCTCAATTGATTCTTGGGAATACCCTGTTGACTTCTTGGTTTTACAACCTAAGTTGCAGCTAGGAGGACACCCATTGATCCTGGGAAGGCCCTGGTTAGCTACAACTGATGCTTGCATCAACTGTCGATTTAGGTCTATGACCATATCAGATGGAACTGAGATAAAGAACCTCACTCTCTATCCTCCATATCGACTGAGCTTAGAAGATGAAACTCCTTTATGGATGGAGCCATAGGAAGAAGAGGGCATTCAGCCATTATTAACGATAGGGAAGGCCTTAACTTTTAAAGATGAAAATGAAGATGATGCCATTAATAATTTCATCAGTGAACCCACTTCTTTCAATAAGAAAATTTATCAGATCCTGAATGCTACTCAAGGAGAAGAGAAATAAGAAAATCTCACAGAAGAGGCATTAGTCATTGACACTCACATAGTTCCAGTGTTGAAAAATTTGAAGAGTGTTCCTATCAAGGTAGGGCTAGAAAAACCCTGAATATTAATCCCAGCCTTTCCCCAGATGAATAGAAGCGCCTAATCATTCTCTTAAAAAAACACAATGGGGCATTTTCCTAGGAGTACATATACATAAGGGGCATCCCCTCTAATCTATGCACCCATCACATTTTTATCAAAAGTGACTCCCGGCCCATGTGCCATCCTCAATGATGAATGAACCCCAATCTTAGGGACATAGTGAAGGAAGAAATTCAAAAACTATTGGAAGCAGGATTTATATATCCTATTTCAGACAGCGAGTGGGTGTCTCTACTCATAATAGTACCCAAGAAAAATGGTAAATGGAGAGTCTGTGTGGACTATAGAGAACTAAACAAGGAAAAACAAAAATATCACTTTCCCCTGCCTTTCATTGATCAAGTACTTGACACCTTATCTGGGAAGAATTTATTCTCCTTCCTGGATGGGTTTAGTGGGTACAATAAAATCCATATTGCTCCTGAAGACCAGGATAGAACTACCTTCACCTGTCCTTGGAGAACTTTTGCATACAAAGTGCTTCCCTTTAGTTTATGCAATGCACTAGCCACATTTCAAAGAGCTGTGATTGGCATCTTTTCAGAATTAGTTAATGATAGTATGGAAATTTTTATGGATGATTTTACTCCTTATGGCAAGGATTTTGAAGAAGCATTGAAAAATTTGGAAAAGGTTTTAACCTGCTGCAAACAGACTCAGCTACCTTTGAGCACTGAAAAGTGTCATATGATGATGAGTGAAGGAGAGGTGTTGGGGAATTTTATCTCTACTGATGGAATCTAGGTGGACCCCTCTAAAATCAAGGTAATAAAATATATACCTACTCCTACAACTCAAAAAGAGGTGCGAAATTTCTTTGGGCATGCTGGATATTACTAAATATTTATAGAAAACTTTTCCAAACTTGCATCTCCTTTGTTTTCACTATTAATGAAGGATGTGCAATTTATTTGGAATGAGGCATGCCAGAAAGCATTTGTTAAACTTAAGGAGAAGTTGTCCATAGCTCCCATCCTAAGAGGGCCCAATTGGACCCTACTTTTTCACATTTCTTTTGATGCTTCTGATACTACCATTGGAGCAATTTTAGGACAACAGGATGGTCAAGCACCTTATGTAGTTTATTATATTAGTAAAAACCTAGGCCCTGTTGAACTTAATTATACTTTTACCAAGAAGGAATTTTTAGCCATTGTTTACTCCATTAACAAATTTCGACATTATATCACTGGATATCCTACATTTGTGCACACTGACCACTCGGCCATCAAATATCTAATGAATAAACCTATTACAAATGCTAGGGTAACTATATGGTAGTTATTATTACAGGAATTTGATGTCACATTATAGACAGACCTGGAAAAGAAAATGTTGTCGCTGATTTCTTATCTCATTTTACTAATAGTGATGATAATTTGCCTATTGAGGACTCTTTTCCAGATGAACACTTATTTGCAGTTTCAGCTCACTCCCCTTGGTATGCATATGTCACTAACTACTTGGATGTAGGAAATATTCCAACACATTTGTCCAAAAGAAAAAAGAGAAAAATTATTCAACAAAGTGCCAGGTATTGTTGGATAGACGGTCATCTCTTCTACACAGGTCCTGATATTGAGATCAGAAGATGTGTAAGAGGATGAAATATTAAATATTTTGAAGGCATTCCATGATGAGCCTTGTGGGGGGAATTTTGCAGACAGGAGGACATGACACAAAATGATGAGAATGGGCTACTATTGGCTGACCCTTTTTAGGGATGCAAAAATATATGTCCAGTCTTGTGATAGCTACCAGAGGATGGGCCAACTTAATAGATTAGATCAAATTCCTCTTCAACCACAACTAGTGGTTGAACCCTTTGACAGATGGGCCTTAGATTTTGTTGGTCCTATTAGCCCTCATTCCAAGCAGAAAGCCTACATCTTGGTCTGTACCGAATACATGATGAAATGGGTAGAAGTTGTGACTCTGGTGCAAGATAATGACTAGGCTGTGATCGATTTCCTGTATGGTGAAATATTTACCCGTTTCGGAGTACCCAACGAAGTGGTCACCGATGGAGGACCTCAGTTTTTGTCACATAAATTTGAAGCTTTGCTATGAAAGTACCATATCCAGCACCGGATAGATTCACCATACCATCCCCAATCCAATGTCTAGGTAGAAAGCACTAACAAAGTTATTGAAGCAATCCTTACCAAAAGTATCAAGATCCATCATAGAGATTGGGTTGATATACTTCCAGAAGCATTGTGGGCATATTGTACTACTTGGCGCAACACTATAGGTTTCTCTCCTTATGACTTGGTGTATGGGAAAAGTGTTGTCTTCCAGATTGAATTTGAAATTAATACTTTGAAGACAGCTATGAAGGTAAACTTAGATGTGACTGAAGCCCAGAAGAGAACATTGAATCAATTGAATGAACTTGATGAGAACCATTTAGCTGTTGTGGATCAAACAGTATTAACCTAGCAACAGAGATCTAATTGGCATGACTGATTCATCAAAAAGAAATTATTCTATGAAGGAGACTGGGAATTATTATACGATTCAATATTCAAAAGAGACTTCAAGGGTAAATTACGCACAAGATGGTTGGGCCCATACCTAGTATACAGAGTATTTGATAATGGTACAGTCCGTCTGGTAACCATTGATGAGAATCGTGCACCGTTATTTTGTAATGGTCATAGGCTGCAACTATACCATAAGCTCATTTCAAAAGACGCATTCACTTCACAGATTGCAGCTGATCTAGACTACCAGTCAGAACAAGGGCATGAATCTTTCTCTGCCCCTATCAATCCTTAGTTAATCGCTGTAAATCTTACATAAATTTTTTTGTACATAAATAAATTGATATTTTTACTATTATTGTTATCTTTTTCTTTTGCACTTGATCCATTTTTTTTTAAATAAAATGTGCAGGGAATATCCTAAGGAGTGGTGGTCATTATCGGGCCTATTGACCAAGGTTTTCCTTCTGTAACTACCTGCATCAGAAGAAAATTCCTTAAACAAATCTGTTGCAGCCACAACACATTCCTTTATCCCATTCCATGCAGCTGCAACACCGTCAAAATAATTGCCTTTTTCTCATCTTTCTATGGATGCAACACCATAAATTCCCTGCACTTACCCCATTATATGCAGCTACAACACCGTAAATTCCCACCCTTTACCCCCTTTGGCGCAGCTGCAACACTGTAAAACTTCCGCCCTTTACCCCATTCCGCGCAGCTGCAACACCATAAAACTTCTACCCATTACCCCATTCTACGCAGCTGCAAAAATGTAAAATCCCACCCTTTACCCCGTTCCACGCATCTACAACACCGTAAACTTCCATCCTTTACCCTGTTTTGTGCAGCTGCAACACCGTCAACTCCCGTCAACTTAAATCCTTTTTCTGATTCCCGCAGCTACGACACCGTTCCATTTCTACTATGTTTCCCTTTTCTGGCAACTACGACTCCACCACAATTGGCTGATTTTTCTATAATCCACAGCCGTGACTCTGCTAAAATGCCTAATTTCTCTATGGTCTGTGACTGCGACTCCTCCATTATTGATAGAATTATTTGCAACCATGGTTAGCAACTCCTCCAAATATGGCTCCAATTCTTGATGTTGGCAATTCTGATTTATATTCCAGCATTCATTATGTTTTTGACCAATTTGACATGATGGTTTTGGTTCACTGGTAGAAAAGTTCATCACAGCATACCTGCAATAATGATTACACTTAAATGGATGCACTTCACACGCTCTACTATTTTCCAAAGGTCACCATTCATCGCATATTTTCGAAGGTATGGTTCTAATTATCTACTTGACTAAGTATTAACTAGATCTAACAACATTAATCATACCTTCCTTTCTGTGCCCATTATTACACCTGCACATTGTTAACCATACACTCGTACGACTTAATGGCTATTTATGTTACCTGATAACCGCCACCTTTCCTAATTTGGGATGAAATTCCAAACACTCCTATGCTCTGAAACTTTCCAAATTTACCCAACTCCACTCTCAGCTATTCATGCATACTCTGTGCTTTAACCTCCATTGTCGATATTTGTAATCTATTGGACTGAGAAACACTTTTGAAGGAAAACAAACATGGGTATCCCGGCTCAGCATGAACCTCCAAACACGCGAGAACTAAGAAGAAATGCTGAATTTTTTGCTATTTTTGAAGCTGCGGGTTGGACTGAATTCTTCCAATGCCTGAATGGGTTTCATCGTGAGACAGCTCTATAATTTTCCTTAAATCTTACAAAAACCCACTCAAAGGCTCGAGGGTTATGTATCAGATTTTTTGAAGCAATAGTGGTTGAGGTCACTGGCCTTCCTCAGGTGGGCAGAGCCTGGTTTGTACGAAGAACCCCAAATGCTTCAGCAATACATGATTTTTTGATAGAAGGGGAGCACATTCAACAGTCACAGAGAGGGATAGCGTTACAGTCACTGCCTCGGCCATGGGATCAAGTAGAAATTTTCCTGAAGAAGTATATCACCTGTGAAGGTAGGTATCAAATGGGTTATTACTCTAAATTTCCTCTTTTATATCATCTTCATCACAGGACCTTACTAAACATTCCATTTTATCTATTACATGATTTACACCATATGGCGGGTTTTGTTAGAACATCCAAGCATCCAAACTCATCCCTTACCCACCATGGCCTAATCAAATTAATATTTTTACGGGCCTTAGCTCAATGGAACCAAACCTAGGAGCAATTTACAGGTCAAATTCAGGAAGCCGCCCTTTTTCCTGGTGTTCCAATAGAAGAGGAAGTAGAAGTACCTATACTCCTGGGGCCTGNGGGGGGAGGATGAGATTGGATTGCAGGATCAATCAGAAAACCAAGCATCACAATTGGAGGTAAATGCACAAGAAAACCCTGTAGAGAGATTAAATAATATGGCAGCTCTGACAGCAGAGGCTGAAATTGGAGAAACATTAGATGTTGTGGCAGCTAAAGCCGAGGATGTTAGAGCCATTATAACAGAAGAAAACATGGAGGTCTTGATCATTGAATCTTCCCCTAAATGGGGAGGAACTCTGATTGAGAAAGAACAGGAAAACATGGAGACAGAGGATATCCCTTCCCCATCAGCTGCAAATATGGAAATTTTAGCACCACGGAGAAAAAGGAGGAGATCAAAAGATGAAATCCGAGCATCACCACCAATAAGATGAAAAAGAACCAGGTCAGTTACAGTAGCAGAAGCATCAAGGGAAATATGGGCAACCATAGAAGCACAAATAGAATTCCCCACTCTGAGATCCAAAGCAAATGATGCCCCACAAGAACCATCTACAGAAGAACCTCAAATTGAGGAACTCCTGTATGAAAATGGGTTATTAAAGGAGGAAGTACAATCACTATGAAAAGAAGTAGAAAACTGGAAGGAAGCATGCAGGAAATAGGTGGAAAGGAAGATGCACACACTGGTTGAGGCTGTAGACGAATTAGAAGGATCAACTCCTCTTAAGGATGGTGATGAGGAAGAAAGAGTGGTTTGTCCTATGTGTGGAGAAATCTTTAACCAGTTAGGTTACATAGTCATAGTTCTTACCTTTGTGACACAAAAACCTGTACCTACAGCTGTGGAAGAACAAGGACAACCTGATTGGAAGGATGGTGAATCTCCCTAAGAGAAACTCCAGCAAAGGGAAGTAGCAGATAAACAGGGTGTTGATACACAAGAACCAACATCTTTGAATATTCCTGTTGAAATTTCCACCCAAATTGGGACAGATGAACAAGAGGCCAAGGTTATTCCTAATTTTGTTGAAGAATTTTGCACTGTGACTCCTGAACCTTCTCAGGACATAGAACCAATAGAGATAGAACCCCAGCAACAGAATGATGATGAGGTCGAACAAAATGTTGATACACAAGAACCAACATCCTTGAATATTCTTGTTGAATTTTCCACCCAAATGGGGGAAGAAGAACCAGGGATTGAAAACATTCTAGAATTTAATGAATAAGTCTGCACTGTGACTCCTGAACCGTCTCAGGACATAGAGATAATAGAAATGGAATCCCAACAACAGGAAAATGAGGAAGTTAACGAGGATGTTGCTACACAAGAACCAACATCCCTAGAAATTTCTATCGAGACTCTCAAGCTGCAACAAGAAGTCAATCATGGGATGGTTATCATTCCTGATTTGGATTTAGGAGAGGATGAAAAAATACAATCACAATCCTTGGGGGACACTGAAATCCATGAGGAATAGCTCCATATTGCAAAGGAAATTAAAGCAACTCTAAAATCCCATCAGCATGAAGAAAGAGAAGGAATGGGCTCTGTTACACAAGAACCAGAGACCTTGCATCCCACTATCGAAGATGCAACTTATAATCAAGTAGATAAGGAGATTAAAATTTAGGAGGAGGTTGTCCCACAAGAACCAACATCCTCGCAATTAGCTACTGAAGTTTCTATAGGAGAACTCCAAAAAGAGGATGATATTACACAAGAACTAGCATCTCCAGAAGTTGTTTTAGAACCATATATGGTTGAAGTTGCTGCAGGAGAAATTCCAGGAAAGGATGCTGTTACACAAGAACCAGCACCCCCAGAAGAGATCTCAGAAGTGCAGGATGTTCAATTTGGCACATTAGGCGATAAGCTATGGACTCAACTTCCTCAAAATTTTATCAATTTGGATTCTGATAATGAAGAACATCCTGAAGAAGAAGAAATCCCGAAGCTTACAAAAGAACTCTTGATCCTGAGAATAGAAGTGAGGAAGTGGAGGAGTTAGGTGGAGAGATATCAAGAAGGGATGGTTTCCCTCATTGAACATAGAAATACCATCAAGGAATTGAAGGAAAAATGGGCAAAAGAACTCATGACCCAGAAACTCCGTGGGGAGGAGTTATAGAAGGATCTAAAGGAGCTGAAAAAGTTTAAATCCATGCAGGTGGAAAAAGATCAGTTGTATACTCTTTCTCAGGAATTGTTGGGTACCAGAGTACCATCTTCCTCTTACCCTGTATTTTTATTTGAGCAGTTCATTTGATTTAAACTGAGGGCTGTAAAATAAGGGAGGCCATATGAAATAGAAACCTCAGCTAAATTCCTAGAAACATTTCTGGGAAGTGATTTTGAGGACCAGAATTTGTTGTGTGAGATTTATTTGCATGAGTTGGCTTGCCCTTTGGATCGCTACTCAAATCCTGTCCCTTTCTCAGGTGATTCTCAGCTGAGGGATTTTGCCTCCTTTGTGAGCAATCAAGTTCAGTGGGAAAGGTATTTCCAAACTTTCTCTCACAAAGAGGCCCACTCTAATCTTTGGATTTGAAGTGAACTTTAGAATCCTTGTCTTCTCCTTGCTCGACATCAAAGTGTACTCTCGTGTCCCATCCAAACTTGGAATATAATGGAACTTCAAGAAAGGGTTATTTCTACTTGTACCAGCCAGATTTCCATGCATCAACAAGTGGCTTTGGAAGGTAGTCAGCATAGATGGTAGGTTTCCTCTCCAACCCTTAGAAATAGGGACCCCTACTGTTACAAAAATTTTGAACAAGCACTTTCTAGGATTGAGGGTTATGTTGGATGCATGAGGGAATGTGGGGTTAATTGGCTGGGACTCAAATTTAAATTTCCTCTCATCTGGTGGCTAGCAAAACTGTATAGGGAATATTTCTCATTAACAAGGGCAGAGGACCAGAAGTGTTGGATATATTGGGTTGTCCATAAGGGATTTGTAGAAAAATAGGGAACATCTGAATTCCCATACAAATTTTCTTCTCTCCATGAATAAAGCACAATGCCAGACTTAGATTCAGAATAATGGGGATTGTTACATGAGGACATGCAACAGGACAGTTGGGGGGAGATGTTGGGCCCAGAAATGACCCCTTGTTTACCACCCTTATCTACCTCTTTTTTCCTCATCCTACTCTATTATGCATGCTAAATAGATGTTTTTCCTTCACGTGGTCCCTCAAGTCATGTAGGTATGGTTAATCATTGTCTTATTTTATTAATGCTTAGGATTGTGGTAATCAGGTATTTACATCTTAAATTATGCTAACATATCGCGGTTTTATAAATATAATTAGAGATGTAACAAATACAGGTGTAGTGGGCCGAACATACCAAAGGAGGGATGGACATTCATTACTGAGTTGATCGCCATCCATTCCATCGTTGCCCAAAGAATGTGGTCCAAGGGTATTATTCCATGCGAGTTGTACAAGGGTAGCTGCAATAGACTGTGACATATTTGGATGCAATAGTGTGTCGTTTCTCAAAAGTAGCTACAATCCATGGAATATCTTCTCAATTAATCATGATCATTATTTCTAGCTCGAATAACAGCTTCCCTATATCTTCAGCTCTCATCTTGCCTCGACTGTAACAACTCATTGTAATTAGGGAAGCCTAAAGATCATAGATCTTCATGGCTTCCCAATAATAGTAGGAAGATGTTATGATTGTAATTATACAAATACTAGGAACTATTATGAGCTAGGGGTTGAACTTTTAACCAAATTAGTGTATCAGCTGTGATTAAGGTTGCGTGTTCATCTGCCACTTTTTAATACGAGTTTGATTCTTCAGATCTTGGTGTTTTAACGTGTGTTACTTCCAACGTCTCTGTGTGAAGGATGGGCCCGCCTTCCCACAAGGATTGCTGAGTTAATTAGGTATTGTATTTATTCTGTTGTGTGATTTTGTGATAAATTCCTGTATTTATAGTAAGCTGCAACAGTTATCGATTTACCGTGTGTCATTTGAATAATCAGTAATTGCATCTCCTATAAAACTGCAGTGGTGTGGTGTGTCAATCGACTGTATAGGTTAACTATCTTTTATGAAACTATGTGATAGTTGTAACAACCATGTTCATCCCTAGTTCTTTCAATTGTTGTTTTCTTTAGATCTTTGCAGTTTCTTCCTTTGCATTTATAATTCAATAATTTATATCCTGTACTTTGAATTTCTAGAATATATGAATTTAATTCATGTACTTTGGATTTATAGAATAACTGAATCGAGATAGTTGGATGGATCTTTAGATGGTTTAGTAATTAGGAATTTTACTTTCTGCAAAAGTAATCGAGATTTTATTTCCTAAATCTTTTAATTCTAGATTAAGAATCGTAAGAAGGTACTTGTGATTGCATTCTCGAGAAAGTAAATTATATTAAGTGGATTATGAGATGAGTGTGGCTGAACAGGAAAGTAGGATAATTTACTTAGAGCATCAGCTACTTAGTGTTTAAAGCATATATAGTGCATATTATCCTTGAAATAAGAGACTTCCCTGGGTTGAGAATTTATATTGAACACTCTGTATGTTGGCTTTAATTAACTTGCATATAGGGTGCAAAACAGGAACCAAATTTCCACTCTTGTTTTCCCAAAGCATTGGTGCCAAGTTATACTTCACTCTTATTACCATAGAATTTAAATTCTATTTAAACTCCTTAGATCTGACGTAGTTAAATTTTGTACCCTTAATTATTCCAATGCTGAAATTTGTGTATGTTATATTATCCGAGTGAAATGAAGCTAAGACATGGAGATAATTATTTTTATTTTGTAAACTTCCTAAATATAGCATTGTTAAATATTCTACCTCTGCATTTTGAATATCATGTTAACTAATGGGCTTCCAATAATTTATGATATGCAATTCCCTTATATTTTTTACAAATATAATTCATATATTTAGCATTTGTTAGATTTATCGTTATCATTTTTTTGTTCTAATGAATGGAATGCCTCCAATAATATTTAATTTTGTTCATAGAAATAATTGTATTAAACTAACTCTAATTGACTGTAAACTCTTAGATCTACATTTATCTATCTAAGAACTATGTTCCTATATATGTGGATCTGAGGAAATCCTTAGTATAGGTTAGATAATAACAATAGTGTAACCGTAACGGTTAAGCCTATATTAAAGCTACCCTTTAAACAATAACTTGATTTTATAACCCAGCAGATAGGTAGGTAATTTTTTATTTATATTATTCTGTAGACATAGAAATTTATGGATCAAAGACCCTTATGGAAATAATATACCTTTACTCATCTCTAGACTCGATTTCTTTTACATAGAGAAGTCTGGACGTAACTATATAACCTTACTATCAATTACAGATCCATTTCTTTATATTTATGCCTTTTGTTGAATCCTTAACTGTAAATACATCCTCCTTTACGAGAAAATGTTTAAATAAAAACAAACAAGGAAATGATTTACAACAACCAACCAATCAGATCAAAGATTAAATCGATTTTGGCTACAACAGAATTTAAATTAATTACAAACCTTACGGTAACATACAGTAACTTATAATTCCATAAATAAATCCGATCCACTGATATACTCATTTAAAAGCATTTCAAAACTGCTTGCACATGTTCAGAATCACATTAATCTTGGTTGTAAGAGAACTTACAGAGCAGCTGGGTTAAGTTATTTTAATTAATGCCATAATTATAAGTGGTATCCATAATCACGAAATTCACGGAATCGAGTCCTAGGATTGGAAGAAAACTTAAATAACCACTCTAAACTGGGATTTTAACTTACATAATGTTTTATTTGGTTCAGAAATCAAATGCATGCCCACTCTATTGAAAGAATTAATTGTATTCTATAACCAGGAGTCAATTTACAGTCATAGTAGCCGATTAAATAATTAAAAAGGAAACAAATTGGTTTAACTAGTAAGTTTTAATACTTTGCTAGGTCAAAGTTCAAATCTCTTTAAAAATAATAGAATTATACGCTACGCAGGTTATGGGATCAAATCCCATACCATAAAACTAAGATTATAATTTTGGAAATATAAACCAAGCGTTACATCACAGATCACAACAAGTTTACAAATATTTTTTATTAAACGGGTTTCAACACCATCATTTTTTTGGTACAACAAAAGTTGTTTAAACCCTCCATCATAGTAAGAAAAACTTAGCTTAAAGACACTAGCGTCAGTGAACATCCCACGGTCCTATTGTATGGGTCCTGCAACCACTAGATAAGAATATTTTAGTGACTTAGAAACTAACAAAAAAAACATTAAAATTTTTGTAAAGTCGGGTTTAAAAAACTTCTTACCTTAGCATCCTAAGATACAGGCCCAGGAGAAGGTCACCCCGACGCCTCTCTCCCAGCGCTAAAGTTTGCACACAAAAAAGGGGTTATGTCTGCCTCTGAAAAGGAAAAAATTCAAAAGCAATTCCTTTTAAAATATAGGAAGTGGAAGAAATACTTACCTGGACTCTAGACAAGCATGTCCAAGGGTCGGGTCCTACAAGCACCCTTATCCCTAAAATTCTGTGCAAATTAGATAAAGCATTTTTTTTCAAAGTCCTTTTAATATTTTAAACCAAGATTATTGTTATCAGCCGTGAGGTATTACCTGCTATAGCAGAACACATTCTAGTAGAAGTTGCAGTGAACTGAAAGGACTCGGCTTGCAGATTTGTAGAACTGTGATGGACTACGAGCTGCGAGACTTAAGGATTTGATGTAACTTAATCGACAGAACTCTAAATCCACTAGGGGGGGGAATTAAAAAAATGAGTGGATCCTTGGTAATTGAAAGAAGGATAAGCGTTTTAACGACCTAAGGTGTCATCCTAGGTTGAGGTAATTCCTCAGTAGACTAACTCACCTTTGGGCCTTTAAGGATAATTTTACCTGATATTCCTTAAGGTATCAAGTACCAAGAAGCTCCCCTAGAACCTATATTAAAAAGCTCAAGATTTTACCTTAAGTAAAATATTATATCCATCTTAAAATTTATTAAATATGATAAGCTTCTAAAGGTTCATCTGTAAGAGTAATTCTTAAAAAAAAGGGTATTGGTAGTACCTTAATGGAAATGATTTACCTTTATAATATTAGACACAAACTATACTCTATATACATAAATAGACGTACGTATATACATAGAGTATCCTTGATAAAAAGTAATGAAATACTACCACTGGCTAATAATATTCCTATAATGACATAGTGGGTAGCCATACTTCATGTTGACTAGCATAGAGCTACATTACCGAAGTAACTACTAGCGTATATAAAAGCAAGTTTGAGAAAAGGGGGAGGTGTTCCTCCAAAATGATTTTAACAAAAAGGAAACAACACTCGATACTAAGCTTGAAATCCTTACAATACTCATAGGGGAGAGGTAGTTAAGGGAGATTTCTTATACCTTTAAGTACTAACCATTGTTTTTTCAATTATTCTGAGGAAAACGTGTAGGATGCATGCTTATCTCAGTTGAGGATGGAGATTATATTGTTGCGCTAAGAGAGAGGGATCACCCTTGAAAATAGTGGACCATTTAAGAAAAATTAATGGCTTTTAACTCGGATGACTCCCTCCAAATCAGCCACGCCACTGTTTTCTTGGGATTTTATGTTAGAGACACACCCATGTTAGTAAAATCCGTTAGTGGGAAGGTATAAGGAATTAATTCCTAGGACATGATTTTGGGGAGCGGATCGCTTTTTAAGGGAGTGTTGCATAATAGGGAAAAAAAATACAGGCTCTAGCCCAATGCAGGATACACAGTACTCTCTATAGAGGATGTTGATGGTAAAATTCTAAGAGGAAGAACCTAGGTACATGCCATAACGATTTTTTGTAGTTAGATCTCTAATGCCTTTGTATGAGAATCTGAAATGTATGTTGTGTGATGGTCTGCAAGCTTGATTTCATGGATCGCCATCTAGATCTCGATTTATCCTTCATGGGTGATCTAGAATGTTTGATGTGTTTGTTTTATGGACTGTGAGCGAGATCTGGAATTACCTCCCATTGTGATGTGAAACATATCCCTGGTATACCCTTTTTATGGGCTGCAAGTATATCAGTTTTCCTGCGATTGGATTTTTTTATAAAGAATTGTGTGCCTGTGTATAAAAATGTACCAACTCGTTGACTATGATTGGATTTTGTTAAATACATGACTGCTTGCGTATAAAACTGTAGAAACTCATTGACAATGATGGGATTTTTCCTAGATATGTAAGCATGTGCATAAAGGGTATCCTTGCAAAACAATTCATTGACAATCGGGGTTTGCAAGCGTTTTTCAATTTGGGGATCCGGGAGGTAGCTGGAAGAAAATACCTCTATTTTTTATATGTTTGAAGGGATGCATTCCATATCTGCCCAGCATTTCACTACGGCATCAAAAATATGCACTTCAACTGGCCTGCATTTAAATCTAAGAAAATATGAAAGTGTCATAAGTCTTGATAGCTACATTGTTTATTATCTCTGCCTTAGATCGGATCTGTAAGTAGGTTTATTGTTTATTTAGAATACTCTGTGGATATTACTTGTTGTGTATGCGCCTTTTGATCATATTCACCTTATCAGAAGCATAGATCTGGAAATGGTGTGTTTTCGTCTGATGACTACTGGTTGTTATGGGTTGAGATCCTTATACAGATCTAGTAATGTGGTTGATCGACTTGTTGTGAATAAAATCCGTGATGCAAATCTCTCACCAACGGTTGATTGGAATCGTGATCTAACTATTTTGACCCAAATGGTATTTGTGTATGGATCTGGATAAACATGAGATCTGTATAGCTGAAAGTTGTATTGGCATTTTTTTTTGTTTGATTGCATGGGGATTTGGGTAAGCACTAGATATGGAGAGTACCCACGTTGTATGGGTTCCATTTTTTTGATTTCCTGGTGATCTGGATAAACATCCGATCCAACGAGCTGAAAATTGAGGTGTGTGTGTTCTCCTTTTTACTTGAGTGGGCATCTACGTAAACCTCAGCCCTCAAGTGCTGCAAATTGGATTGTGTTTCTGTTTGTTCCAGAGTGTTTTTATCTAGTTGAGTATCCGATCCGAGAGCTCCATTGTGTGTTGCATGTTATCATTTTCCTTTTTATCTAAATTCCATGTCAAGGCACACAAAGGAATTAATTGCAGCGATTTCATCCCTTGTTAAATCCTTAGCTAAACATTTTAGGTATTAAGTATTGATATCTTCCCCTCTTAACCAAAGTTCACTTAGAATGAGAGTTGATTAATCTAGTTTTACCTTTGGGAAAACTTTATTTTCATTTAAGTGTCCAATACTTTAATTTGGTTCTAGATTAAAGTAGAGCATCGATTTTGGGTGCTAAAGGACTACAATCTGTGTTAGTATTCACATAAATATACGTTGGATTTCAAGATCTCCATCCTTACAAAGAAAGTGGATGCCCATAAGTATTATGAGGAAATTAATTCTTTGTTGAACTAATTTTATGACCTTACTTCAAGGAATTCAAGCGTATTATTAAATTATGACTTGGGATGTTGCAAAGTCTTATGGGAGTGTTTAAAAAATTGATATTAATAATACTTAGCTATTATGGATACTAAAATTACATAATAATAGTTAATTGTTATGTTTAGTTTTCCTTAGTCCCATTAATATTCTAATAAAGGAATTTGGNATATATATATATATATATATATATATATATATATATATATATATATATATAAGGAAAGGTCATTAATATATGATTAACCTTATTAGAAAGATTTGGGAAACTTTCCTTTGTATCTAAATCGATACATGTGGTGGTTGTAAAGAAAGAACAAAAGGTTATAAAGATGGTGGTTACTAATTCTAGGGTAGGTATTAGTGCCCATCCATTGATGCATTGAGGGGTACATGATGAGGAATAGGAAGAAAGTATAGAAACATTGATGTTGCGGATTGTAACATTTTTATTATAATAAAATTCACATGATGTGACAATTTTTGTGGACGTAACTCGTGGATCGGGCGAACCACATACATTGGTCTCGTGCTTATGGGCTCTTGATGTGTTTGTTATATTATGTTCACTTGATGTTCTTCTTATATGTTTCACTCTTCTTATAATGATGATGTAAATAGTGGTATGGTTTCTTATGAGCATTCTAAATACAAAAGAATCCTATTTTAATGTTTATGATATGTAGACAGTCTAATAATGTGGAGATTTGTTTATTTCGATGATTTTAGTATATGCTAGACAATGTATGTATGTGGAGTAAAAGCTAGAATTATTTTCTAAGGTGCTTTCCTAACACGTTAAATATTATATCAATCTTTTTCTTAGGAAGGATTGTAATGAATGACTTTTATGACATTGATCCATGATCTTTATATGATTGGCTTACCTTATGTTTTAGTGGGTATATTACCATTCACAAATTTCCAAGATGGTTGTCCAAAAGCAGAAAGAATTTTAATTTTTTTTTGCTGATATGGGTGTGTTACAAATGGTATCAGAGCTGAAGTGACAATACTCTGTCCTAATTGGGCTCAGCATGAAATTAGAAAGTAGGAATATGTTAAAACCTAACCAATCCAATGAATATGTTTTGGATGCATGGTGATGGCGAATGAGGAAATAAGTCACTAAGCAAACAGACAAAGATGGAAGGAGGTGACTGAAAAGATAAGGTAACGAAATAGCAGGGCAAAGGTATGCTATTACATTATCAGTGGGTTAAAAACCAAAAATGTGCAAGTAATTCTTTCATTTTTTTCATAAAGGTTATGTTATATTACACCCTTGCCATGGGAAGTTGGACTATAAACTTTACTCCGGTTTTATTAAGGAAGATAGTCCTTTCTTAGAATTTACTATAGCAAGAAATACATATCCTCATATTAACAGACACCTGTTAAACATAAGGCACCAACTAGAACGGGTAACAAGCTATGGGTGCCTAAGGAAAGGAAAATGCACAAGTTCCTAGCAATAAATGTTTACACTTATATAACGACATAAATGGTAATAATGATTACTAAGAAATAATGAAAATCATGTGTTTACTTACTTTGGGAAAATAATTTGATATTGTCAAATATTTGCAAAGAATCCCAAAACCCTAAATATTGGGTAACATAGAAATCATCACTGCTTGAGGAAAACTTGAAGACACCCTTCATATATAAGGAAGTTGTAGGCATGAGAAATGCTAGGATTATCTTAAGTTGTGGTTAAAACTAATTAGTAATTGTTCAATGCAAGGTTAAGAACAATTATCACATGCAGAATGCATTTTAAAGACTGATGTTAAAATTGTTAACCACATAAGTAGAGAGGGTAACCTAGCAAAACAATACCCCTTAGGGTATTGGTGTAATTCCATGTAATATGAGATAACACAGGTAAAGTATCAATGCGTACTCTTTTATGATTATGTTCTCATATTAAAAAGTGAGCTAGAAAAATTATATACTTATATGTAAGAAACACGATCTAATATATTTCATCATAAGTCTATCGTGCTAATACTTTTTGGCTATTTTGACACATGTGAGATTACAAGTGTGTTACATCAACGTTTGCAAAAAGTGTGGGTTGATTTAGGAGAAATGGTGTTCAAAACCTAATGAATTGTGTGATGAACATTATCAATTATTGTTTTATGAAATTTTTAACATGTGTGTATTCATGGCTTGCAGAGGATTACTCAAAGTACTAGATGGTCCCAACAAAGGGTATAATGTTTCCTCCAAGGGTACTAATAGGAAGATAGAACCAAATAACACTCAAGATTTCCACGTCTCCATCTTACCACTCAGTACTACTGTGTAGAATTGGAATGTCCCTATCCAAGGACACATGAGTGAATATGTTTTTGCTATTAGTATTCAAAAATGATAAAGGAATGAATTTCAAATAATGTTAAGCGCTAACATTGCAGGATTTTTTCAAGAACACTATATTCGCTGGCTTAATAATGAAGCTAAGAATGAGTGGTTTTTACTTTGAATTATTATAAGCTATAAAATTTCGAGGGTTGTATGAACCAAGGATTAACCATGGATTATGTTATTTATGTACTAACATTGTAGGGTTTTACGAGGGTTATGACCAATGTCATGATAAAACATATAGTATGGAATATAAATTTGCTTGTGCAAACCAGTTGCACTCAATTGCCCAGAATTGAGTAAGTAATTATTTTGGAGGATTGTATGAATCCTGAATGATGATAGAGGTACAAATAATTACAAATTATGTAATGTTGATTAGAATGATGAAATTAGTGTTTATAATTACAATTTAATTAGTCGTGAAGTTGATTCACGAATCAGGAAGATGACGGTGAAGTCACATTAAGCACCAAAGTTGAGTGTGTCACAAATAGTCAAAGGTTGAAATGAACATTAAAAACGGATAACGAAAATTTATGCTGTGGGAGCACAATGGTGTTAGGAAAATGATTGTTGTGTGAGCACATTGGTGTTAGGCATATATGTTGTGGGAGCACAATGGTGTTAGGAAAAGGATTGTTGTGTGAGCACATTGGTGTTAGGCATATGAAGTGGCAAGTGAATTGATTATCTAACTTTAGCTTGTTTTCCTAGACTCAAGCGAGGAGGATTTAGGGGAATTGTGAAAGAGTTATGATATCAATAGCAAGACCTAGGCAAAACTCGACATCTAGAAGACAAGACGCTATTTGATTTCATTGAGGAGAAAAATTTTGACGAGCAGTCAAAAGGGAGAGTAACCTCAGAGATAGCCCGGAAGTCCACACGGGAATTTACAAAAGAAATCCAGGAAGAGTTTGATGATCAACAAAGGTGTTGGGGAATATTTTCATCTCCATGTTATGATGAACGAAAAATGTGTTAATGTTCTAAGTAATTAAACTGTTGAATGTAAGACCCAAGTAGGAAAAAACTTCCTCAAGGAGCAGAGGAGTGGGGAATTTTGATATTCTAATTGAAAATGATGAGCAAATATGAATTACTTATGAATCAATTACATTATTGATGCAAAAATAAATACTAGAAGATGTTCCATGAATCAAAATTTTGGTATTGAAAAAGGATCCATTGTCTATGTTTTAAATTGAATTATGAAATTTTGACATGTGAAGTTGGGTAGACCCAATCTTGCTACAGGAAACTACAAGTTTTGACAAAATGGAGACTTGCGAAAAGTCAAGAAAGGTCAAAGGAAGCTAGAATAGGAAATACGAAGCAAGAAAAGATAACTCATAAGGAGAAGGATACTGGCTGAAATAATGAACACTGAGGACGATGTTATTTTTAAGGGGAGGAGGATGTAATATCCCTCCTGCATACCCCTAAATACCTTGTAATTATGAATGATTATTGTAATTATTTTAGTGAGGAGATTAATGCCAAGGCCCCACCAGAAACAAGACCTAGAAATCTATAAATTGCCTAAGTAGTAAAATTAGGAGACTTAAGGATTTGACACAACTTAATCGACAGAACTCTAAATCCACTAGGGGGGAAACTTAAAACAATGAGTGGATCCTTGGGAATTGAAAGAAGGATAAGTGTTTTAATGACATAAGGTGTCATCCTAGGTTGAGGTAATTCCTAAGTAGACTAACTCACCTTTGGGCCTTTAAGGATAATTTTACCTGATACGCCTTAGGGTATCAAGTACCAAGAAGTTCCGCTAGAACCTCTATTAAAAACCTCAAGCTTTTACCTTAAGAAAAAAATTATATCCATCTTAAAATTTATTAAAGATGATAAGATTTTAAAGGTTCATCTGCAAGAGTAATTCTAAAAAAAAGGGGTATTGGTAGTACCTTAATGGAAATGTTTTACCTTTATAAGCTTATACACAAACTATACTCTATATACATAAATAGACGTACGTATATACATAGAGTATCCTTGAAAAAAAGTAATGAAATACTACCATTGGCTAATAATATTCCTATAATGACATAGTGGGCAGCCATACTTCGTGTTGACTAGCATAGAGCTAAATTACCGAGGTAACTACTAGCGTATATAAAAGCAAGTTTGAGAAAAGTGTGCAATTTTATGAGAAAAGTGGGAGGTGTTCCTCCAAACTGCTTTTAACAAAAAGGAAACAACACTCGATACTAAGTTTAAAATCATTACAATACTCGTAGGGGAGAGGTAGTTAAGGGAGATTTCTTATACCTTTTTTTTGTAAATAAAAATGGCATTACTTTACAGAATCAAAATTACAAAGCGGATATGCATCTAAAACAGTCCCAAAACTAGGGTGGTATTGACCCAATCTGACTGGACCTTATCTGGATTCAGACTTGGTCTATGTTGCCAAAAAAAAATACAAAAGTTTTCCATGTCCTCCAGTCCCCCCTTTTACAAGCAGTACTATCAAAATTATGAAGGCATATATAGAACTGACCAACCCTTATCAAAACAAACTTGTTATTATACCTATAACCTCAAGAGTCCCCATTAATTACATGTTTACCACTGCTACTACTACGACGACTACTTGAGAAACTAAAAACACAACCTAAACCCTAAAAAAACTTAGACATTAAAGAGAGTCAGACCCGACCAGGAGGAAAAGGACCCCAATGGGGCACAACAGATGTGTGAAGCACCGCAACTGCTTGTTGGGAGCCTGATGAGCCCACCGCCGCTGCTTGCTGGGAGCCTGCCAAGTTTGGGGTGCTTGTTGGACCACCATCTTCTGCTGGGCTGCTTCTGTTCTCCCTTGCCCAGGGTCAAGCAAACTCCAGAGCATGGCAATCAACATGGTGGACAAAAAAACCCAATCGAGCGGCGAGGATGTCGATTTTCTAGTGCATTGTGTGGAATTTGCTATTGTGGTCTTTCCAGAAAGGCACGGGTTCCATGTCCCCAGCTCTATTTTCTTTCTGCATCTCTGAAGAATGACCCACCAGGTGCATAGTCACCTAATAGGTCATCAGAATGCGATCATAGGCTAAGGCGCGGCCTGCAGTGTTGCCAGGATCCAACACTCAGTCCACCACCTCCACATGTAGATGTTCCCGCGACATACTTTTCACCTCAGCCCATAACTCCTTGACCACCTTTTCAATCTCTCTGCAGATACCGAGTGGAACGTGCTCCTTGAAATGCTCATCCTCCTCCTGAGCTTGGAGCTGAGCCCTAGTGGTTTTATGGGTCCGCCGCATGATAGTTTTCCCTTTTCTAGTGGACTGGCTAGACGTTTCTCTAGAGCAAACATCCCTCGTGAATTTCCATTTGGGGGCCATAGCACCAAGCTACAAATGGAAGGAAAGCGACAGGAAGCAGTGCTGAGAAGCACCCATAGAAGCAAACACCAGGGAGTAGGACGAGGTGGGAATAGGATTCGATAGCCTGAACTTTGTGTTTCGATACACAGTGGGATGAGGACCAACCCTCAAAGAATAAAATGGATGAGCGCACGTGGGAGCACTCCCATCCCTGACCTAAGCATGCATCAAGAAAATCATGAGCACGAAATCCTTCGTACTAGAGACAGCATGGAACTGCCTATGGTAATATGATCCCAATTTGGCCAGTGATCCCGTCGCATAGTGCCAATATTATCACTCCCAGTGGCATGAAATGAAATAATGGTTTGGTACAACCACCCTAACTGACAGGAATTTAAACCATCGTGACCGCACAGCATTAGGCTAGCCTCGTGTAGGCGTGCTCGCACCTCCTATCACCACCTATCCTCCCATTTGTTGGACAAGCCATATGTGATTCCCTGTCGACGTCCCTTGTGGCCAAATGGAAGCAATGATGGGCCCATTCCTCCGCTCCAAAATCCTCCAGGTCGTCGCTTTGAAAGCCCAATCCACCATCCATGCCGGCATTTTTCAAATGATCGACCGCTTTGTTGGCCTCCCGTTTGACGTGACAAAAAAAGATTGCTGGAAAAAAATGGAGAAGGGCGTGTAACTGGTCCAGCCGGGAAGCAAGGCACTAGCTAGGAGAGACATTTTTCAATGTTTGCCCATTCATCAACCTCCTAGCCATCTGGATGAGAGTGTTGGAGTCACCTTCGATGATCGCTGGAAAAAAACCACCCTTGATAAAAACCTTGAGACCACGGATTAAGCCTTCCAATTTGGCAGAGTTATTGGTATCCTACCAGATTGATCCCAGGAACACCATCATGATCCTACCATCATGGTCATGGAAAATACCCCCAAATCCCACCAGGCCTAGATTGCCTTTGGAAGCACCATCCAAGTTCAGCTTGAAGACTAGGGGGGAAGGGGAAGACCAGATCTTCAGGCTAGAGGGTTGGCATAACTTGTCCTGTTGGTGCAGACCATCCATCATGGATCTATCCATCCCCCAATTCACAGCAATCTAGACTTTTTCCTTAGGGATAATCTTGTCCTGATCATGCCACTGCATGCATCGGATGGAAGATAGTAGGTTGTTCTTCATCATTTTCCACACCGCCTCCACATCTTTACGCTGATCCCTGAAGATCCGAGCATTCCGTTCCTTCCATAAGCACCACATAGCCATACCTAGGAAGCCTTCCTAGATTGTTCTGATGATAGGGTTTCTGAAGGATTTTGGGTGCTAATCACGTAGGTTCTGAGATGGTTGACCACGTCTTCTGTCACTTCGATGAAATCCCATCGCTCCCTTGTCCCAAAATGTTGTTGCATAAGAGCAGTTATCCAACAGGTGGTTCATAGATTCCTCTTTTCTATAGCACAAGCAGCATTGAGAGGGTCCTTGAACCCCCCACTTGTGTAAGTTTTCACTGGTAAGGATCCTCCCCCAGACAACCAGCCAAACAAAGAGGCCAACCTTGGGCCAAAGGTTGGCTGCCCATATTTTCTTCCAAATATCATCAACCGCAGCATGACGATTGATCCTAATGTTATAGGCCTCCTTAATGTTAAAGTCACCTCTAGGCATGTATCCCCATATTAAGACATCTAGGCCTTCTTGAACCTAGATGAAGGTTTTATGCAGTTCCTCCTAGAAGGCCTCCCAGTCCTCTTCGCTTGTGGGCTCAGGTTTCTCCTAAAAGTCTCAATGGCATTGTTCCTTATGATATCCACCCATCTAGGACTGATTCACTTGGATCCTACCTCCCTCAATCTCCTGCTGCTTGATGTGAGTCCAACACAGATCTCTGCCAAGGATGGGGAGCTGGTTCCATGAATCCTATCAGAATTTTTCCCTACTTCCATCCCTGATCTCCCAGAAACTATGCTCCTGGATTATAGTCCTACCAGCCAAATATTTCAACCATATGGGGGAACCATTTGGGGACTCATTGAATCTAATCAGTTGATGGATAGGCCTGTCTCGGGCATATTTTATGTGCCACAGTTTGGCCCAAGGCTCCACGGTGTGGTTTACCCATCGCCACCAAACTTTGGCTCCTTAGAATTCCGCCATCACTTCAGGGTCTCTGAGGCCTAAACCTCCTTGCTCCTTAGGCCTGTAGATGTCCTCCCAACTCACCAACGAGAATTTGGCCTTCTCCACATGCCCCCCCCAAAGAAAATTACGTTGTAAATGCCAAATTTCCTTGGGGATAGACTTAGGAGCAACTAAAATTGAGAAGAGGTAGGTCGGCATAGCTTGCAGAATGGACTTGATCAAAATCAATCTAGTGGGAAAATTTAAGGGCTGTAGCACCCAGATTGATAGTTTTTGTTTCAATATGTCCAAAAGTTCTTGCTAGGACTCCCTTTGTGGCCTTCCCAACCTTAGAGGGATCCCAAGGTATTTGGATAGGAAAGCCCCTCTCGAAAACCCCCGGACTCTTAAAATATTCCTTTGAGTGGCCGAAGGAGTGTTGACAAAGAAGACTTGGGACTTGTTATGGTTGACCACTAGTCCTAAGGCCCTAGAAAAGAGACCGAAGCTATTCTTGAAGCTACGTGCTTCTTGGACTGAAGGGTGCCCCATGAGCATGGTATCGTTAACAAATTGCTAGTGAGTCTGAGGAGGAGCCCCATCATGAGCCTTGAATCCCCTTATTTCCCCATGGCCTACTTGGGTAGCAATGAGATGAATCAGACCCTTTTCCATGAGGATGAAGAGGAATGGAAATATAGGGTCTCCTTGGTGAATACCCCAAGAGGCCTAGAAAGAGCTGTTCGGGGAACCATTAAGGAGGATGTTAAAGAAGGGCATAGTGACTAAGCCCATGACCCACACCACCCAAGCATGAGAGAAACCAAAGGCCCTTAACATATTCTCCATGAATTCCCAGTTTAGTTTATCATTTTCCTTTTCTATGTCAAGTTTGATCATTATACCTGAAGTCCTTATGATTTTGAGAGGGTGCAACACCTCGTGAACCAAAATAACTCCATCCAGGATCTGCCTTCCTTCCACAAAATCAGACTGCTCCAGGCTAATAAGCATCGGAATAAGGGTTTTGAGCTGATTAGCAATGACCTTGGAGATAATTTTGTAGATGACATTGCATAACGCCATCGGTCTGAATTCATCAAGGGTGTCCGCCCCTTCCTCTATGGGAATTAGGGTGAGGAAGGTAGCATTGAAGGATTTGAGGACCCCCCTCTTGGTCTTGGATTCCTCCACAATGTCCATCACGTCCTCCTTAACAAGGTCCCAGAAGTGGTGCAAGAAGTTAGTTGTGAAACCATCAGGTTCGGGGGCTTTCCCCAAAGGCATTTGGTTAACCGCTTCATCAACCTCCTGCATCCCTATAGGCTTGGTCAACATTTCATTATTTTCACCAGTGATCACCCTGGGGATTAAGCTGGTGATTTGCTCAATATCCTGAATTCTGTCCTCTCTGAGAATCTCAGAGAAGTGTTATGTGAGTTCAGCTTCAATCTCCTGTCTCGTTTCCACCCGATTACCGTCTATTTTCTTAAGTTTCTGGATTCTGGAATTGTTCCTATTCTGTAGCACCAAGTTGTGAAATAATTTGGTATTTCTTTCACCCTCCTATAGCCATCTGACCCTCACCTTTTGTTTCTAGAAAATCACTTCCTGCTTTTCCCTAGCCTCTAGCTGACTCACTAAGTCCTTCTCTTTGACTTTCATGCCCTCATCCCATCCTCCTTCCATACCTTGTCTATTAATGAGGTCCAACTCAAATAAAAGTTCTTTTTTGTCCTCAAAGATGTTCCCAAATTCCTCCCTGTTCCACGTGCGGATTTTTTCCTTCAGGGCCTTGAGTTTCTGTTGAAAGCGATACATAACGGTTTCTGGGGGGGGCACCAACTCCTACCACCATTGACTGACAATGTCCTTGAAGTCTCTATGTTCCATCCATAAATGTTCAAAACAAAAATGTTTTCCCATAGGGGAGCTGGAACAATCCCAAGAAAGGCAAATGGGCCAGTGGTCCAAGCCAACTACCAAGAGAACATCAGCCAGAAGCTCCCTCGAACCATGCATGATATTCATAGACACCAAGAAACGATCCAGGCGGGAGGCCACCAGATGCTCCCCCCCTCTCTTGTTGTTCCAGGTGTACCAACCATTCCCTATTTCCACATTAACCAGCGAGCTATGGGACAAAAACTCACTAAAAGCATCCTGGTATTTATCCAAGAATCGTCTACCCCCCTTCTTCTCCCCCAAATTGGCAATCAGGTTGAAGTCCCCACCGAGCACCCATGTCCCCCTCTCTGATTTCTCTTTGAACCAGTTGAGGGTATCCAGGAAAGACTGCTTCTCAGGGAAACTGCTAGGGCCATAAACGTTCCCCAGGGAGCCCTTTACCCCCGAATAAAAAAAAAAATACTTCCATTAGAGCAAACTTATTGGCCCACTAGTTAGAGAACTCCAAAGTCCGGGGCTGCCAGAGGATTGCCACACCACCAGATTGACCAGGTGCATCTAGAGCCATGAGATGACTTCATTTCTATATTTTATCCTTAATCTTCTCTAAACCCCTCTTGCTACCTTTATGGGCATCTGGATCAATCCCGAGACTCTCAAGAGCACTCGTTCGAATGATTGCCTCCTGAAGGAGTTCAAGCTGGCGTCTTGAGATGTAACCTTGTCCCTTCTTCATACATTCCTCCTCGATCACGTCTAGGTCTAACTCATCTAGTTCCATGTATTCACCTTCCTCCTCCTTCTTTCCTTCCATCTGCTGGATATCCTCTTCCTCTGGGGATTTGGTTAGGTTTTCCTGCTGGTCGGAAGCCGGTTTTGCCACTGGGATCTCTTCATCCTCATTCATTGACTCTAGCACCTCAAATGGATTCCTTGGACTATTCCCCTTTGTCACCAACTCCTTTCTCGTGATGGGTTTTCCTCCCCCTTTGCTTCTCCTCTTGTTCTTGACCTGAGTGAACCCATCCACTTCTAGGTCCTTTCCCAGATGAGGAGCAGACGGTTTAGTCCTAGGGATAAGTTTAGGGAAATTCCTTCCAAGGTGACCATAGCCATGACAGTGGCAGCATATGAAGGGGAGTTACTCATAGTCGATGGGCTGGATCCATTCCTCGTCTTCCCAGTTTAGACTAATTACTTCTGGGAGCTCTTTAGAGAGATCCATATAGACACAGATCTGCTTGAAGGAGGTGTACCTTTGGATGTTGGTTTGTTCTACTATTTTTATGAATTCCCCCAGTGTGTTTCCTATGTCCCTTAGAGTCTCCAAATCCCAGTATTCACCCGGAAGAGAGAAGAGGTGAATCAATACCAGAGCGACCGTCATGTCCTCCGTCTCTATGTTAAAACGCTCCTTCCATGGGCCCAGGTATAACCCTGCCGAGAAGAAGAAGTATGGGCCTCCCTCCATTACTCTATCCCTATCTTCTTGATTAAAGATGATAATAGTGAAGAAACCCTTTGAGCCTAGCTGAAGATCATAGTGGCCTTTAGGGTTCCACACACAATTAATCCATTTAATCATATCTTTCTCCTTCGGCCATATCCCCACAAATTTCCCTATTAAGGCTTTTTCCTTTCAAGAATCAATCTTACCTCTGACTGCCTCACATCTGATTTGGATCGTAGGGATAGAGGCTTTCTTCGGCAAAAAACCCCCAATCCCACCTTCTTTCCTTTCCTAGAGCCTGGCTGACTCCCACTTTCCATTATGCCCTCGACCTGCTCCTCCCATCCAACTACGTGATACCCACCTACCGGGGAAATATCCCCCTGCCTTGATACCACCATGGCATACTGCAGGAGGCCTCGAGACGACTCACAAGGGAAAACTACGCATCCTGGCCTCCCTTAACCCTGCGATACCAGGGAAAACCCTAGCGCCACCTTTGCTCTAACTCTCCTTCATGATAAAAAAGTTTTCTTCATCCACTATTTCTTATACCTTTAAGTAACCACTATTGCTTCAATTATTCTGGGGAAAACGTGTAGGATGCACGCTTATCTTAGTTGAGGATGGCATATTATATTTTTTTGCTAAGAGAGAGGGATCACCATTGAAAATAGTGGACCATTTAAGAAAAAGTAATGGCTTTTAACCCCGATGACTCCCTCAAAATCAGCCATGCCACTAATTTCTTGGGATTTTGTGTAAGAGACACACCCAGGTTAGTAAAAGTCGTTAGTGGGAAGGTAGAAGGCATTAATTCCCACGATGCGATTTTGGGGAGGGGATCACTTCTTAAGGGAGTGCTGCATAATAGGGAAAAACAAATACACGCTCTGGCTCAATGCAGGATACACAGTGCTCTTTGTAGAGGATGTTGATGGTAAAATTCTAAGAGGAAGAACCTAGGTACGTGCCATAATGAGCATCTGAAATGTATGTTGTGTGATGGTCTGCAAGCTTGATTTCATGGATTGCCAGCTACATCTCGATTTTTCCTTCGTGGGTGATCTAGAATGTTCTATGCATTTTTTTTATGGACTGTGAGCGAGATCTGGAATTACCTCCCATTGTGATGTGAAACATATCCTTGGTATACCCTTTTTATGGGCTGCAAGTATATCATTTTTCCTGCGATTGGATTTTTTTATAACGAATTTTGTGCCTGTGTATAAAAATGTACCAACTTGTTGACTACAATTGGATTTTTTTAAATACATGACTACTTGCGTATAAAACTGTAGCAACTCATTGACAATGATGGGATTTTTCCTAGATATGTAAGCATGTGCATAAAGGGTATCCTTGCAAAACAATTCATTGACGATGGGGGTTTGCAAGCGTTTTCCAATTCGTGGATCCAAGAGGTAGCTGGAAGAAAATACCTGTGTTTTCTATCTTTGAAGGAATGCATTCCATATCTGCCCAGTATTTCACTACAACGTCCAAAATCTGCACTTCAATCGGCCTGCATTTAAATCTAAGCAAATATGAAAGTGCCATAAGTCTCGATATCTACATTGTTCATTATCTCTGCCTTAAATCAGATCTGTAAGTAGCTTTACTATTTATTTAGAATACTCTATGGATATTACTTGCTCTGTATGCGCCTTTTGATCATATTCACCTTATCCAAAGTATATATCTGGAAATGGCGTGTTTTCATCTGATGACTGGTAGTTGTTATGGGTTGAGCTCCTTCTACAGATCTAGTAATGTGGTTGATTGACTTATTGTGTATAAAATCCATGATGCAATCGCTCACCAATGGTTGATTGGAATCGCGATCTAACTATTTTTTACTGAAATGGTATTTGTGTATGGGTCTGTATAAACATGACATCTGGTTAGCTGAAAGTTGTATTGGCATTTTCTTTTTGTTTGATTGCATGGGGATCTGGGTAAGCACTATATTTGGAGAGTACCCACGTTGTATGGGTTCCATTTGTTTGATTTCCTGGTGATTTGGATAAACATCCAATTCGACGAGCTGAAAATTGAGGTCTGTGTGTGTTCTCCTTTTTGGTTGCATGGGCATCTACGTAAACCTCATCCCTCAAGTGCTGCAAATTGGATTGTGTTTCTGTTTGTTTCTGAGTGTTTTTATCTGGTTGATTATCCGATCCCAAAGCTCCATTGTGTGTTGCGCGTTGTTGTTTTTCTTTTTTATCTAAATTCCATGTCAAGGAACATAGGAGTTACTTGCAGTGATTTCATCCCTTGTTAAATCCTTAGCTAAACATTTTAGGTATTAAGTATTGATACCTTCCACTCTTAACCAAAGTTCACTCAGAATGAGAGTTGATTAAGCTAGTTTTACCTTTGGGAAAACTTTATTTTCATTTAACTGTCCAATACTTTAATTTGGTTCTAGATTAAAGTAAAGCATCGATTTTGGGTGCTAAAGGACTACCATATGTGTTAGTATTCACATAAAGATACTTTGGATTTTAGGATCTCCATCCTTACAAAGAAAGTGGATTCCCATAAGTATTATGAGGAAATGAATTCTGTGTTGAACTAATTTTATGACCTTACTTCAAGGAATTCAACCATATTATTAAATTATGACTTGGGATGTTGCAAAGTCTTGTGGGAGTGTTTAGCAAATTGATAATAATAATACTTAGCTATTATGGTTACTAAAATTACATAATAATAGTTAATTGTTATGGTTAGTTTTCCTTAGTCCCATTAATATTCTAATAAAGGAATGTGGGCACTATTCCAAGTCAAATGTAAGAACAAATATGATGCCAAATTTGAAAGAATATATATATATAAGGAAAAGTCCTTAATATATGATTAACCTTATTAGAAAACTTTGGGAAACTTTACTTTGTATGTAAATCGATACATGTGGTGGTTGTAAATAAAGAACAAAAGGTTATAAAGATTATGGTTACTAATTCTAGGGTAGGTATTGGTGCCCATCCATTTATGCATTGAGGGGCACACGATGAGGAATAGGAAGAATGTACAAAAACATTGATGTTGTGGATTGTAACATTTTTATTATAATAAAGGTCACATGATGTGACAAGTTTTGTGGACGTAACCCATGGATCGAGTGAACCATGTACATTGGTCTCATGCTTATGGGATTTTGATGTGTTTGTTATGTTATGACCACTTGATGTTCTTCTTATATGTTTCACTATTCCTATAATGATGATGTAAATAGTGGTATGGTTTCTTATGAGCATTCTAAATACAAAAGAATCCTATTTTATTGTTTATGAATTGTAGACAGTCTAATAATGTGGAGATTTGTTTATTTCGATGATTTTGGTATATGTTAGACATCGTATGTATGTGGAGTAAAAGCTAGAATTATTTTCTAAGGTGCCTTCCTAACACGTTAAATATTATATCAATGTTTGTCTTAGGAAGGATTGTAATGAATGACTTTTATGCTGTTGATCCATGATCTTTAGATGATTGGCTTACCTTATGTTTTAGTGGGTATATTACTATTCACAAATTTCCAAAATGGTTGTCCAAAAGAAGAAAGACATTTTATCTTTTTTTTTGTTTTGCTGATATGGCTGTGTTACAATGAAATTCACGGAATCGAGTCCCAGGATTGGAAGAAAACTTAAATAACCACTCTAAACTGGGAGTTTAACTTACATAATGTTTTATTTGGTTCAGAACTCAAATGCATGCCCAGTCTATTGAAAGAATTAATTGTATTCTATAACCAGGAGTCAATTTACATTCATAGTAGCCGATTAAATAATTAAAAAGGAAACAAACTAGTTTAACTATTAAGTATTAATCCATTACCAGGTCAGAGTTCAAATCTCTTTAAAAATACTAGAATTATACGGTACGCATGTTATGCGATCGAATCCCATACCATAAAAAATGAGATTATAATTTTCGAAATATAAACCAAGCGTTACATCACAGATTGCAACAAGTTTACAAATAATTTTTATTAAACGAGTTTAACACCATCATTTTTCTACCACAATGAAAGTTGTTTAAACCCTCCATCATAGTAAGAAAAACTTAGCTTAAAGATGCTAGCGTCGATGAACATCCCACGACCCTATTGTATGGGTCCTGCAACCACTAGATAAGAAGATTTTAGTGACTTAGAAACTAACAGTAAAATGAAAACTAAAATTTTTGTAAAGTCATATTTAAAAAACTTCTTACCTTAGCATCCTAAGATACAGGCCCAGGAGAAGGTGACCCTGACGCCTCTCTCCCAGCGCTAAAGTTTGCACACAAAAAAGGGGTTATGTCTGCCTCTGAAAAGGAAAAAAATAAAAAGCAATTCTTTTTAAAATACAGGAAGTGGAAGAAATACTTACCTGTATGCTGGACAAGCATGTCCAAGGGTCGGTTCCTACGAGCACCCTTATCCCTCAAGTTTTGCACAAATTAGATAAAGCATTTTTTTTCAAAGTCCTGTTAATATTTTAAACCAAGATTATTGTTATCAGCCGTGAGGTATTACGTGCTATAGCATACCACATTCCAGTAGAAGTTGCAGTGACCTGAAGGAACTTGGCTTGAAGAGTTCCAACAAAGTTAAGCTTTGAGCCTACATCACCTCATATCAACCCTAGTAACAATAAGCGCAAGAACAACCCATGGAGGAAAATAATATCAATTGTAGGCTCGACCCTCAGTGAGAACTCTGAAAAATTGAAAATAAGATCAAGATAAAACTAATAATGTCGCCATAGACCCATTAAAGTCTCTTTTCAACCCTTTCACAAATTTTCGTGATCATCCTCGAATTGTAGGGCGGGATGGAATCTCGTACCACTTAGTGGACCTGGCTGCACCGTCAACTCGAAGCCAGGCCACATTGTTTTTATTACAATCCAAAAAGGAGATTTAAGGTGCATGGTCAAAATCATTACAACATTAACCGTAGATCTTTCCTTGGTCGATGTGCGAAAAAATCCACCTCAAGAATTTAAACTAATGCTGATCAAACCATAGATTATACAAGTCAACCCTGGCGTTTCATTTATGGTTTTTGGAGCATACCTTTACAAACAAAAACTTCAATACATGCATGCTTTCCTTTGTAATCTAGACTAACCTTGTACACCCTCCTTAGTGTTGAAGAAGGACTTCGGATCAAAAGTTAGGATAAGACTTACCAGCCTTTAACAATGTGCCTTTATGTTTAAAGTTAACCATAGTGCAAGGGTGAACAAGGAATTACCTTTGAAACCTTACTATAAACTAAATAAACATGATAAGAGGTATATGTGGAAAGCATGATCTTTAATTAAAAACAACCATGACAGTACATTACCCAAACTGAGATATAAGGCCCCTCACTCATTTAAGTAAACCAGTTGTGTTTTGTGATATTTAAACCACTGTTATTTGAAGCACCTTATTTATCGGCATGACTAGCATGTCTTTACAAAACCCTAAGTCCTATACTTAAGGGTAGATAATAATGCTGGAATAGGATCAAGCTTTGTAAACGGTATTGTCAGTTTACTCAATAGGATGGAAAAAGTCAAGGTACTTCATGCCTTAGGCTGAGCCAGTCTTTTTAAAAGGTAAATCTCATAAACAAACAAGGTTAACTAAAGCACATCACCTGAAAGAAATATGATTGAAATATTCGAGCAGAACTAGCCACTTATTCACCAACTCTCCCTGCCAAAAGCAACATAACTTCAGACTTTAGAACTAACGGGATTTTAATCTTGGAAAGCGATTCAAATTAAGATGGAAATAACACATGTAAAAAATTTTTATGTACAATTTTTTGGTCGTGCTGCAAAATATGTATGCAAACATTATATCTTCATGTGTGCATAAAAACTATGAATACAAATTTGATGGAGTGCATTCCACATAATGTCTTTCCTTTCGAGAAAAAAATGTATCATTTTGAAAAAAAATTATATACATCATATTCCAGTGTCCTTGAATATATTTTACAAATGTAAAATTTCTCGTCTCCTCTATTTCTCACTTTTCCAAATGTGAGCTTCACATATTTCAATCAATGCATCATATATGTGACTCTATACTCCATAATAAACCTTTACAACAATAAATCTACATCATATAAATTTATGTCTCCATACAAATTTTTCCACAATCTCTTTTATGTATCAATTCATTCTATTGCATTTTTCAACAATCCCAAAGGGACTTGAGAATTTTACACTTTTAGATAGGTCCATAGAACCATAAGAGTCTTGCATTAATAGAGTATATGGAATATTGGTAAACTCTTTCCTAGTGAAAATTGTAGAACTCACAAGCCCCTCTCGGATTTATTCCTCTTAAACAATCAAATTCCTTCTATCTCATACATTTCAATATATCTCCACTAAATGCAAACACAAGAATGTATTCTTGTTTCTTCATTGCTTTCATAACATACTTAAATTTCTTTATTCTCAACCTCCAAATTATATTCGATATTTGATTGTTCAATATGGATTATTTCTTAGTTTTGATATTCCTCCTAAATAATTATAGGCACCTCAATCTCCCCTATCAAGTTTGGTGGAAGCCTTCCATATTCTCATAATTTTGTAATCAACACATACTGACTCATCAATTTCACTACTTCCTTTTTCGTCATCTCTCTAAACACCAATATTGTTCATCTCCACTCTTTATACACCAAGATTGTTGTTCTACGCTCTTTCTTACACACATATATTGCATCAGCCATTTGGATATGGACACTTCACCCATGTACTATCTCATTTGGATTCACTGAAAGTAATGCCTAATTGTTCTAGTACTCAGTGGAATTCAATACTTTTATAACTACTAATTTGTACATTTTAGTATTTTTGTTGTAATATTCATTCAAATTCATGTAATATAGATCTCTACCTATATATTGTGTCTTCATGTTCCCACAAAAACTATTGCATAGAAATTTTCAATGGGTACTTAATACAGCATACCTTTGTTTTACAAAATCCATCTCTTGTTCACCTTACCAAAATACAACATTCAGAAACTTCCGTCATATTTTTCATTTCACCAGATCCCTATACCATAATTAAATTACACATCTAAGATGTGTCCCAGTTGTATAAAAGAAGACGCATTTCACCAATAAATTTGGTTTGAGAGTTCAAGATGTGAACACACTTTCCAATAACCATTTTGCATATTTTAATACTCGGCAGAATTGAATTTTTTTGGTTTTCTAATTTTCTTCCTTCCCTAAGATAGTACGTCGTCTTATTGTCATTTGACGCAAAAATATCAACAAGATGGATATTTATCCACTTTTTACTATTTCAAATGCATGACGAGCTACAAACTCAATAATTATTTCTTGTTTCTTTTATGATTTCATAACATTCTTAAATTTCTTTACTCTCAATTTTCAAATCAAATTCCATAGTCGATTGTTCAATCTAGATTGTTTCTATGTTTCCATAATCACCGTAAATTATCATAGGGAACCTCAATGTCACCCATCAAGTTTGGCATCAATCGATGTCATGTAATAAAAATCTCCATGTACAAATTGTATTTTCACGTGTCCATATAAATAACTTCTTTTAAAATTTTAACGGGTACTTAATGCAATTTGTCTTTTCTTTCCAAAGTTCCTCTCTTGTCCACCTTACTAGAATACAAGATTCACGTACTTCCAATGTATTATCCATTTCACCATCTATGTGCACAATAATTAACTTATGCATATAACATGTGTATAGGTCATAAAAGAAGTCTTTGACCAATAATTTTGGTTTTGGAGATCAAGTTGCACATACTCTGTCCAATAACAATATTGGTATGAATTTCCTCCACATACAGATTATCTACGGTAAGAGATTTCATTAATCCAAGATATTTAATACAAATATCTAACAAGTTGTGAAGAATATGTCATTAAGAAATCATATCTATTTGAGAGTTTAAGTTGTACATACTCTTTATAATATCCATTTTGAAATGGAGGATGGATTTCCTCCCCCACACACCTCATCTCATGTAAGATATTTCATAAGTATTCCAAGAAAAAATTATATCCCATAATATTCCACACAATTCTTTGTAGATAATATACTCATCCCAACGAGTTATACTCTACCCCATTCTTCATTTATCTACATTATTTTTTAATTCAAAAGTATAGGTGAATGCCTATGATTTGTTCGAGAAGTCAACTCAAGTCTTTTTCTTCTAAATATCAATGAATTTCATGTAATATAAATATGTACACAAACATTATATCTTCATGTGTCCATAAAAACTATGAATACAAATTTGATCAAGTGCATTCCACATAATGTCTTTCCTTTTGAAAAAAACCATATTTGTTTGAAAAAATATTAGATACACCATATTCCAGTGTCCTTGAATAGATTGTACAAACATAAAATTTCTTGTCTCCTCTATTTCCCACTTTCCAAATGTGAGCTTCACATATTTCAATGAATGCATGCAAATATGTGACTCTATACTCCATAATCAACCTCTACAACAATAAATCTACATCATATAAATTTACGTCTCCATACAACATTTTCCACAATCTCTTTTATGCATCAATTCATTTTTATTGCATTTGCAAAGCAAATTTTGAATCAATACACTCCTATTTGATAACTACAAGCCAAAAGAGATCTAATGGTCCAAGAGAAATAAATTCCAAAGGGGCCTGTGAGTTGCACACATTTAGCTAGGTTCTGTAAAATCATAACAGTCTTGCATAAATAGAGTACATTGAATATTAGTAAACTTTGAGCCTAGCTAAAATTGTACAACTCACAAGCCCCTCTCTATCTCATAGATTTAAATATATTTACACTAAACACAAACTCAATCATTTTTTCTTTTTCTTTTATGATTTTATAACATACTTAAATTTCCTTTCTCTCAATTTCCAAATCAGATTCCAAATTGATTTTTTTAATATGTATTGTTTATATGTTTCCATAATCCTTGTAAATTATCATAGGCTCCTCAATATACCCCATCAAGTTTGGCATAGGTCTTCAACCCTCTAATAATTTTGCAATTGACTCATACTCACTAATTTAATTAACTACTCGGTGGAATTCAGTATTTTTCTCACACTTTATTCCTTGTGTTGTAATCATCATTCAAAGTCATGTAATAGTAGATCTCCACCTGTATATTGTGTCTTCAAGTGTGCAAAAAAATGATTGCATACAAATTTTAAGCGGGTACTTAATGCACCATGCCTTTTCTTATACATATCCAAACAATTTATCCTAGCCTCCATTCTCAAATCACAAAATCTATCTTTTCACGAGATTTAACGACCTAAATAATTTTTTAGTTCCCAAAAGTCTATGAATCACATTGAGTTCTTCCAGATATACACATAAGTGTTTTTTTTGTGATCATCAATCAAATTCATGCAATACAACTATCTACCTACAAATTATGTCCCTGTGTGTCCACATAAACCATTTAATTCAAATTTAGGCGAGTACTTAACACAACTTTCATTTACTTTCCAAATATCCTCTATTGTTCACTTTACTAGAATAAAATTTAATGTATTTTATACATCATATTATCTGTTTCACCATATCCCCCTATACCATAACGAATTTATGCATCTAGGACTTGTATAAGATAAGATTTAAAGACAAGTAGATAAATAAAGAATGGAGTAGTGTATATCACTTTATAATGAGTATAATGTCTATGAAGACTTGTATAACATTTTTAGTTGAGAGTTCAAGTTCTACATACTCTTCCCAATATCTATTTTGCAATGGATTTCCTCCACCACACACATCATCTTATGTTAAAGATTTCATAAGTCCTCCAAGCAATGCTTATATCCCATAAGCTTCCACTCAACTCTTCATAGACATTATACTCATTATAAAGTGATATACACTACTCCATTCTTTATTTATCTACCCAAAACATTGTGTCTTGATTTTCCACAAAAACTATGAATACATGTATCATCGATTGCATACTAGACAATGTCTTTCCTTTAAAAAAAATGTGTATTTTTTTCAAAAAAATAAATTAAATAATTACAAACAACATATTCCAACATCCTTGTATAGAATCTATGAACGTAAAATTTCCTACTCTCCTCTCTTGTACTTTCTCACAATGTGAGCTTCACACATTTCATTCAATGTATCCAATTTAATGACTCTATACACCATAATCAACCACTGCAAAAAGATGTATACACCATACAAATTTATGTGTCCATATAATATGTTCCACAAATGGTGTTATGTATCAATTCCTTTACAATGCATCTATAAAATGAGTTTAGAATTAATACACTCTTATTTGATAACTGCAAACCAAAACAAACCTAACACACAAAGAGGAATAAATTCTATAGGTACTTGTGAGTTTTACACTTTTATTTAGGGCCATACAAGGATACATTTCTGTCATAAATAGAGTATGTGAAGTATTGTTTAACTTCATCCTAATAAAAATTGTAAACTTGAAAACCTATCTCAACGGTTTCCTCTTAAATCACCAAATTGCTTATATCTCATAAATTTCAATATATCTCCAATCAACACAAACTCAATAATTTTTTCTTGTGTCTTCAGTGATTGCTTTTGTGTTTCCATATTCCTCCTAAATAAATTGCAGGCACCTCAATATAACCCATCATGTTTGGAAATACTCTTCCATCCTCTCATCATTTTGTAATCACTACATACTTAATAAACAATTCCACTACTCCCTTTTCACTCGGTTCTCTAATAACAAATATTGTTCATATCCCCTCTCTATTCACCAAGGTTGTCAATCTAAGTTCTTTCTTTCAAACATCTATTGCATCTCCAATTTCCATATCAACATTTTCCTGTAAACCAACTCATTTTATTTTTGCTGAAATTAATTTCTAAATGTTCTAGTACTTACTAATAACTCAATATTTTTCTCTCAACTACTTTGATGCCATCACATAGCACCTCGTTTCATTGTCCTTTAACACAAAAAATATCAACAAGTTTGACATTTCGTCATTTTTCACTATTCCAATGCGGCGCTACCTTGGTATCTAATATTGCAATATAGGACTCTATTGATCATAATCCTTGTCAACCATCTAGTCATTGTCGTCTTGAAACTAATGTCCCTTAGGCTCTAATAGTCATCCAACTTCCTTGATTATAATTTCCATTTAACGGTTATGTGCTTTTATCCCACCCTTATCTCCCTAATACAAAACATTTGGACACGTAATTTATCTAAAAAACTTTATATGTTTATGGCTTCATATATCTAGTCTCCTCCAATTAAGCAAAAATCAATTTGACTCTATTAATTACAATTAATTCTTTCAAATGAATGACAACCTATCCAATTTTCGAAGGGACTTGTGAATTTTCAATCCCAAAGGGACTTAAGAATTTTACACTTTTAACTAGGTCCATAGAATCATAACAGTCTTGCATTAATAGAGTATGTGGAATATTGGTAAACTATATCCTAGTGAAAATTGTAGAACTCACAAGCCCCTCTCAAATTTATTCCTCTTAAACAATCAATTTGATTCTATCTCATAGATTTCAATATATTTCCACTAAATGCAAACTCAATAATTTCTCCTTGTTTCTTCAATTCTTTCATAAAATACTTAAATTTCCTTGTTCTCAACCTCCAAAATATATTCGATATTTGATTGTTCAATTTGGATGTTTTCTCTATTTTAATACTCCTCCTAACTAATTATAGGCACCTCAATCTCACCCATAAACTTTGGTGTCATCCTTCCATATTCTCATAATTTTGTAATCAACACATATTGACTCATCAATTTCACTACTTCATTTTTAGTGATCTCTCTAAACACCAATATTATTCATCTCCACTCTTTATACACCAATATTGTTGTCTACACTCTTTCTTGCACACATATATTGCATCACCATTTTGGATATGGACACTTCACCCATGTACTATCAAATTTGGATTCACTGAAAGTAATGTCTAATTGTTCTAGTACTCAGTGGAATTCAATACTTTTATCACTACTAATTTGTATGTTTTAGTCTTTTGTTATAATATTCACTCAAATTCATGTAATATATATCTCTACTTATATATTGTGTCTTCATGTGCCCACAAAAACGATTGCATACAAATTTTTAGTGGATACTTAATGCACCATACCTTTGTTTTAAAAAATCCATCTCTTGTTCACCTTACCAGAATAAAATATTCAGAAACATCCATCCTATTTTTCATTTTACTAGCTCCCTATAGAATCATTACAATATGCATCTAAGACGTGTCCTAGTTGTATAAAAGAGGAAGTATTTCACTAATAACTTTGGTTTGAGAGTTCAAGGTGTGCACACACTTTCCAATAACCATTTTGCATATTTTAGTACTCTGCATAAATGATTTTTTCTTCTTTTATAATCTTCTTCCCCAAGGCAGTACCTCATCTTATTGTCATTTGACGCAAAATATCAACAAGATGGATATTTAGCCACTTTTTACTATTTCAAATGCATGACTAACTACAAAATCAATGATTATTTCTTGTTTCTTTTATGATTTCATAACATACTTGAATTTCCTTTTTATTTCCAAATCAGATTCCATATTGGATTGTTCAATATAGATTGTTTCTATGTTTCCATAATCGTTGTAAATTATCATAGGAACCTCAATCTCACCCATCAAGTTTGGCATCAATCGATGTCATGTAATAAAAATATCCATGTACAAATTGTATTTTCACTTGTCCATATAAATAAATTCTTTTAAAATTTTAGCGAGTACCTAATGCAACTTGTCTTTTCTTTCCAAAGCTCCTCTCTTTTCAACTTTACTAGAATACAAGATTCACATACTTCCAACATATTATCCATTTCACCATCTATGTGCACAATAATGAACTTATGCATATAACATGCGTATGAGTCATAAAAGAATTATTTGACCAATAATTTTGGTTTTGGTGATCAAGTTGCACATACTCTGTCCAATAACAATTTTGGAATGAATTTCCTCCACATACACATTGTCTGTGCTAAGAGATTTCATTAATCCCAGACATGCCATACAAATATCTAATAAGTTGTGTAGAATATGTCTTTGGCAAATCATATCTGTTTGAGAGGTTAAGTTATACATACTCTTTATAATATCCATTTTACAATGGAGACTGAATTTCTTCCACAAGCACCTCATCTCATGTAAGATATTTCATAAGTACTCCAAGAAAATATTATATCCCATAATCTTCCACATAAATATTCGTAGTTATTATACTCATCTCAATGAGTTATACTCTACCCCATTGTTTATTTATCTACATAGTTTTTGAATTCAAAATTATAGACCTGAACACCTACGATTTCTTCGAGAAGTAAACTCAAGTCTTTTTCTTGTAAATATCAATGAATTTCATGTAATATAAATATGCAAGTAAACATTATATCTTCATGTGTCCATAAAAATTATGAATATAAATTTGATCTAGTGCATTCCACATAATGTCTTTCTTCTAAAAAACACAAAATTGTTAGAAAAAAATGTTAGATACACCATATTCCAATGTCCTTCAATAGATTTTGCAAATGGAAAATTTCTCATCTCCTCTATTTCCCACTTTTCCAAATGCGAGCTTCACATATTTCAATCAATGCATGCAAATATGTGACTCTATACTCCATAATCAACCTCTACAACAATAAATCTACATCATATAAATTTATGTCTCCATACAACTTTTTCCACAATCTCTTTTAGCTATCAATTCATTTTTATTGCATTTGCAAAGAAAATTTTGAATTAATACACTCCTATTTGATAACTACAAGACAAAAGAGATCTAATGGTCCAAGAGGAATAAATTCCAAAGGTCCAGTGCTCTGTCTTCTCGAAGGGCACTAAATCAATTACTAAGTCAATTTTAATGTACAACAGGTCATTTAGAGATTGGTTAAATAATAATTCAAGTTCTATTCTGCATCAAAATTTTGTTACACCTTACCTTATGTCTATTTTGTATTTTTTTTTGTAGTCTTGTCATAGTATTCTAAAATTTTCCATAATGAAATTTTACAACAGAAACAGAAATTGTGTTCATATGCAATTTTCCATGGATGATTTATTTATACTTTAACATTTATAAATGTAAATGAATAATTAAATTTGTACCAGTAGAATACCTGGATAATGTAAGGTCGTAAGTAGTTCATGTAGCTCTTGAAGCTCCTGAAGCTCCTGAAGTTCCTTTCATCCAAGCCTTAGAGACCAAACTGATAAACCACCATGTCGACTAGCTATTCATGCTGGCCTTAGGAAACCAATGGATTTTCTAACCTCCGAGCCCGAAATATGATAATCCAAATACCATCTTCCCTTTCTTCCAGATCTCTCAATCCATAGAGCTAAATCTGTAGTGCAAATTTCATTTTCCTTTTTTAGTTTCTCCCCTCCTTAGAACCTTGAGTTAACCTCCTCCTTTCTCCTCCCCAAAATAAATAAGTTATATTCCCCCCCAAAAAATATCATCCTCCCCCTTCTCCCCATGAGGCCTTTCCTTAAGTAGATATTTTCCTCCTTCCTTCGTCCTTACTCCACCGCCTCAACCATCCACCTTTTTGGGAATATAACTATTAAAGTAATCATAATAACCAAGGGTAAAATAATAATAATAGATCTAATACCACACTAACCAAGGATAAAATAATAATAATAATTCTAATACCAATTCTAATTTTTCCCATTCTCTCGGGAAGTCAAATGATTAATTGTTCATTTATGTTTTTCCCAATTCGATTTGACTTTCTTTTGGTTGTTTTGTAATGACTTTGTTTTATTCAGTTACAAGACAAGTTAAATATTATAAAATTACCACCGCTTCTTCTTTATATTTTTAGGATAAAAATATTGATTTAATAATGATGAGGATGATTACATGTTTATCAATCGTTCAACTCGGATTCGACAAATGATATTATGATTTGTAATATGACAACTTTATGTCAAACAGATTTAAAATTTAATCAACCACCATTTTGGATCGACATGATTACTTCAGATCATTTGTTTGACATGGCAGTACTTAATTACTAAGTCAATTTTAATGTATTCATATTTTAATGAGCCCTGTCTTAACTCACTAAGTTCATTCATTAAATTAATATTACCTTTATAAATTAATACATTAGTAATGCTTTCGTTAATTTAATAATACCCTTTGATCATTCGCCTTTAGAATTTTCACTCATGATTTTCTTAATGGCCATATTATTATTAGTAGTAATTTTAGTTTAAAAATAAACATAATAATAATGGTTATATTACTAATTAATTATTATCATAATTAGCAATAAAAATATTTGGCAGAAAATAATAATATATCAACATTTATTTGTTTAATTTCTAAATATTCTAACACTAATACAACATAATTTTATCAATAAACAAAGAACGTTTAATGGTTTAATTAATCACGATTAAGAGTTAGATGGTACCATTTTCAAAGATTAATGTTTATCAATACTACTTCATATTGGTGACACTTATTTTAATTGCTCATTACAATGTTTACATATAATTAATTAATAGCTTAATTGACTCGTTTTACACATACAATAACTTGACATTCCGTGTCGGAATTTAATTAATGCATAATTAACATATTTACCTACTACAAATTATCCAATTATTCAACATGTTAAGTATTTTCATATTGATACTAACGTGCATGTGCAAGGTGTGTAGCATGGCCATTACATGCACAGGTCAAACATGTAGTATAACATACCTCATCTTTCATGTACATATCTACTAACTAATAGTAATAATCCTTCATTCAAGAAGAACGTGTATACATACATGAGATAATTTCTTTAACATTCTCAATTATTTAACAGCTACTCCCATTTACAGTTTCATATCTTATCTTTATGTTCTTATTAACTTAACCAGTTAAACAAGACGGGTACCTACTACCACTCACTTGGTATCAGGAAACACCCCACCCTCAAAAATACTAACTAGCATATCCTACCATTCTAACTTACGTCTGCATCCTCCCTATCCTTCCTATGTTAGTATAGAAGTGGATATCGGTTGTACCGACCTAACCACATAAGAAATTGAGAGTGATAGCGACGAATGAACAATAGACCTAGCCTATCCTAGCAGGCATCCAACCATCATCATCACAAAAGCTTGAGGAGCATATCTCAGCATAGCCCTACCATGACCTAGGCTATCATAATAAGATACGGTGGGAAATACATACATCCCTCTCAACAGACTAGGTTTATACCTTATCAAATCGTTCTTTATTGCTATCAAGATTATTGGAATGTTTCATTATATCATCAATTTGGTAAATAAGGCTCTTTGCAAAATATGTACTACACCACACTTCATATCAAGTATCTGATTATTACGTATCTCATGTGTCCTATAGATTATTACTTTGCAAACATACATTCATAACAATATATTCAGTCAATCATCGATCAATCCATATTATCGACAGAATTTTCTTTCATCAAATAAATCCATTAAATCATTCACGTCATGGATTGATACCCACGTACCACATCATATATATCTCATTCAATCAAGGACGACCATTAAACGTACACTCTTAATAAGAAAGAAAGGAATATGATGATAACTACAATATAGTAATCACATAAACATAATCGCAATATCATAATCATAGTATCAGCATAAGCATAGTAACATAACAACCATAATAGCAACATATAAGTAGGTATCCCATGTTGAAAACATAGTTTACTCAGTCTAGATGAGTCCAACAGATACTAAGAAAATACAGTGCAATATGTTTGACTGATAAACACACCTAGTCAAAATATGGAGCGTTACATACACCCACACTTCGGGAAACTTCATCCTGAAGTTATGGCCAAACTAGTGAGGGAAAGTCTCCATTCAAAGTTTTTTGTGTTCTCCCAAGTATGAGAACCTCGACTAAACTTGTCCCATTACACTTTTACTAGATTACACATACTGATCTTTACTAAAATTTACCAATTTTATCACATGGTAGGTGTTTTTATATTTTTGTTTAACATTTGTATAGGTTGTTTATTTTGTTCATTACTATACTTAATATATCCTTGTTAAATCACTTTTTATTTTCTATAATGTGTAATGTCCCTAAAATCTATAAATAAATAAAAAATCATAAGCTAGTAAAACTGCTAGATCTTAAGGACATCTTCATTTTTATTGCGAAATAAAAACTTGTTTGAAGAACTAAGCCTAAGTTCGATTGTTGTTTTCTTTTGTGTGTGTTTTTTTGTATGATGACAATGTTTATATGTCACTATTCTAATTCTCGATTCTCTTGTATTTTATGTACTTACTTATCTAGTTTAACGATGATGTTGATCTTATGATGTTTATGTATTTCTTTCATATTGCATTTATTTAGTTATTTATTTCATTATAACGAAGAGTCTGACTTACCTCTGCATGTCAAGGGGTGGAGTGGTGGGGTTTGTTAAGCCCTTTATTATGACACATTACAGCATATAGTGTGGCACATTAACCCCTATATTGTGGTGCATTACATGTTATCTATGTAGGATTGGGTCTATTAGTTGTTATTGTACACTTTTATATCCTATATATAGGAAGGACATATTATCAGTTTGGCATCATATCATCTTATCTTGTCTTGTAAATTGTGTAAGGAGGCTCCTCCCTCGAAGTCGATTGATATTTATCTCTGGTATTCATATTTTATGCACAGATTACTCTCTTATTTTCTATTTATTCTCTTTTTATGCTATCTCTGGGATTGGTTGCATAACATTTGGTATCATAGCTCTTTCCTTGGGACTGGCTTCTTCCCACGAGTCATCCAGGAATTTTTGCTACAAATTTTTTTATAAAAGGATTCGGAGATCTAGTATAAAACCCATTTCCAAAGAAGGCCAAGCTATCTCTATTAAAAAATTTATATCCTGATCAATTACATTCATGGATATAATTACAGAGGAATCTAGGGTTTTTTGCTAGTCCTACAGCTAGTCTAAAACAAGTGTTCTTGGGAAAAATGTCATATCTGAGGAATACGAGATCCAAATGGAGTGAGACTGGTTGAATATGAAATAAGACAGACCAGGGCACCTATGGTAGAAGTTACAGATACAGGAACAAAACCATGGACACGTGGCATACAGTACAAGTTCGATCTCCTCGATAGGAAAAAATAAGAAAATTTGGTATATTTGCAATAACGTTTTCTTGGCTCATCCAAATTAGGTCAAACCTATGGAATTGGAAAGAGAACAGATCAATGTACTACATGTCGAATTTTCAGACTAAGAGGATTCGCAATTCAAATTTTACCTCAGTTACATGTCGGCTCTAAAACAGTCTCCCAATTAGGGTTTGAAAAAGGTACGCCATTTTGCATTTGAATAGATTTTAGTAGAAGGATATATTTGTGGTAAACCGTAGGGTGTGATATTGTTAAAAATGCCACCAAAATGAAGTGGAAAGATTCACACTAAACTCAAACCCATAGATGATTCATCCTCTACATACGAGGAAATGGAAGACATTTCTTTTAGAGTTTCCAAGTTCGAAGATATGATTAAAAGAAATTTGAAAATTGAGGACTTTGCTAAATTGGAAAAGAAAATGGATACTAAAGAATTTCTAAAAGGGATTTCTAGTAAAGAATATCTTCAATACTTGAAGTAGTTTATTAAGGATATCAAACATAAATTTATTCCTCAATTATCTACTCAAGAAGAGGATAAGGAGGAAAAAGATAACTTATTCCAGTCATGACTGGAGAAAATTGAAAAACAATTGGAGAGTAGGAAGTTAGAGTCCTGAAAAGTTGTTGATTCACTACAACATCATGGGTTCAATTCAGGTCCAAGAAACAACTTTATCCCCAAGATTGACATGAGAAATTTCGATGGAAAGGATCCAATCACGTGGAATTTTCAGATGGAGCAATTCTTTGATCTACACCAGGTGCCCACTATGCAAAATGTAACTATTGCATCCTTGTATTTAGAACTTGATTAGTTTCTATGGTACCAATGGATTTACGACTGTAAAAATGATTCTATTATCTCTTGGTCTATACTCACTGAATAATTCATTACACATAATGGGGATATAAATAGCAACACGTTCTTCAGTCAGTTGGTAAATCTCAAGAAAAAAGGTTTAGTTACAAATCACATCAAGCAATTTTAGCAGCTAAGTCTCAGAGTGAAGAATATTTCAGAAGATAATTTGTTAGATCTGTTTATTGTAACCTTGAAAGATAACATTCAACATGAGGTGTGTCTATTTGAACCATAATCTCTAGAGAAGGCTTTCATGATGGAAAGGAAGGTTGAAAATAAAAATATGTCAATGACTACTAGAAAGGCCTTCTCCAACACATATAGAGAAAACAATGTTCCTTCTTCCAAACCACCCCAAAGGTTGACACCCCAACAACTAGATGAAAGAAGAGAAAAAGGATTATGATTTAATTGTGACATCAAGTATAGTAAGGGACATAAGTGCAATGAGAATAAATTATTCTACATAGATTGTGAAGAGGAAGAACCAAAAGAAGAGGAAGCATCTCAAGAAGAGGCAAATTCAGAAGCAATGGAAGAGGCTACTTTCGAAGAAATTACTCCCACCATATCTTGTCATGCATTGGCTGGAATTAGCACTCCTCAAACTCTCAAGATAGAAGGATACATAAAAAATAAGAAGGTAACGATGTTGATTGATTCTGGTAGTACTCATAATTTCATTCACTGTAAATATCCAAAGTTCTTAATTCCTTTGTTTATCCAGCACCATAATTTCAAGTAATGATTACAGATGGAGGAATTATAAATTGCTCAAGGAAATGCCATAATATCAATCTAGCTATGGGAAAATATGTATTGAATAGTCCAATTATTTTTATCCCAATGGGTGATGCTATTGTTGTCTTCGGTTTCCAATGGTTACAATTATTGGGAACGGTAGCTTTTAATTTTCAAAAACTTTTTCATGAAATTTTCATGGGAAGGTAAAGAATATGAGTTAAATGGTATCACGGGAAAACCAAGCAAGGTGATAAGCTCTAATGGTATGATAAAGTTGTTAAAAAAGGGACATCAAGGAATAGTTGCACAATTATTCTCATTAGATGTTCAAACCTCAAAATCCTCTATCTCCCCAGATATCAAAAGGGTCATTGATAAAAATTATAAGGTATTTGAAGATATTCCCAAAGGTATTCCACCTATTTGTGACTTTGATAATGCTATCCACTTAATTCCAGGAAGTGTTCCTCCTAACATCAGACCTTATAGATATCCCTATACCCAAAAGATTGAAATTGAGCATATGGTGGATCAAATGTTAGAGGATGGCATAATTAGGCCTAGCCAAAGTTCTTACTCTGCACCAGTAGTAATGGTACACAAGCCAGATGGATCATGGCGTATGTGTCCTAATTATAGAGAGCTCAACAAGGTTGCCATTATATATAAGTTTCCCATTCCCATCATCAATGAATTGTTAAACGAATTACATGGAGCAATTGTCTTCACAAAGTTGGATCTTCATTCTGGGTATCATCAGATTTGAATGAAGGATGAAGACATCCCCAAAACAACATTCAGAACTCATGAAGGTCACTATGAATTTTTGGTCATGCCATTTGGTCTAACAAATGCACCTTCCACATTTCAAGGTTTGAGAATTTTGTTTTCAAGACTTTCCTTAGAAAATTTGTGTTGGTATTCTTTGATGATATACTAATCTATAGCAAGCCCTAGGAAGAACATGTTCAACATGTTGACAGGGTACTACAACTACTAAAGGAGAAAGAACTGTATGGAAAAACCTCAAAATGTTTCTTTGGGATAAAGGAGGTAGAGTGTTTGGGTCATATTGTTTATCATGAAGGTGTCAAGGTAGACCCTAAAAAAATTAAATCCATGATGGACTGGATGATTCCCACAGCCCTGAAGAATCTTCAAGGATTCTTAGGTCTGACGGGGTACTACCACGAGTTTATTCTAAACTATGGAAGAATAGAAGCTCCTCTAACATCGTTACTGAATAAAGATGCATTTTCTTGGACTCCAGAGGAAAATCAAGCCTTTCAACAACTCAAAGAGGCCATATGTAAAGCTCATGTTTTGGCGACACTGGACTTCAAAAAAACATTTACTGTGGAATGTGATGCTTTAGGAAATGGAATTGGAGTTGTACTAATGCAAGAAGGACACCCTATTTCCTTCACAAGTTATCCAATGAAGGGAAAGAACTTAAAAAATCCCATTTATGAGAAGGAAATGTTGGCAATACTACATTCCTTGAAGCAATGGAGCCTGTAGAAGGAGCAAGTCGACTAAGTTGACTTGAACGATAGCCAACTTAGTCGATCGGCTGACTAAGTTGATCAGCCGACTAAGTCGGTCAGCCGACTAAAATAGAGATTGGGTCAGCCAACTAAGGTCACGTTGGTTCATTGAACCGACAGGTAGTTATTTTGTAACTGTTTTGTAATCATATATATTAGGCTGTTGAGCCAGATGAGAACTTAGTTCAGTTCTCTGCATTGTATGGACTCATTTGTATAATATAATCTGTTAATTCACCTATTTGTTCTTATCTCTTGTCTCTGTTTTATATATATGTTTTAGTGTGTATTATTGGTAACCTTATGTGATGTGTGAGATTACAACATTGGTTCCGTTGTCGGTAGTACATGTCTGAAATGTATGCAAGCAGATGATACTAGAGCAAGAGATTAAGGACTCGTTGGAATGTAAGGTTGCAAATTATTTACAGAATTACATGCGAAGGAACAGATTAACAATCGCACAAGCAAAAGAAAGATTTTTCACAGAAACGCATGAAAATTTTGTCGAGTCAGTGCCCCAACTTCTGAAGAAACTCCTGGATGAGAAAGCCGGAAGGGACTAAAGAACAATAGTTGCTGGAAAAACTGATATGAGGAGGTAGAACAAACTTTTTGGAGTGGTTCGAGAAAATCACCGACGACTTCTGTGAGGAGAAAGCAATCGAAGACAGAACTTTGGTGGAAACAGTCAAGAAGAAATTTTACACAGATCTCACCGAGCAATTTCTGTGTTCCTTACCGACCTTACTGTTCAAATTCCCGATCGAGAAGGGAGTAGGACATATTGTTGAACCTCACCCATCACTTCATGAACTGCCATCAAACTATAACTGGGCGGAGAATCAAAGGAAGTGGGAATACTTCCTAAGCAAATAGACCGAACTATCCAGGCTTTCTAAAAGCATCGGGTAGGCTATGGGGGGGTAGCTGGTCATATGTCGAGATAGAGTAGAGTGGATTCTAGTCGACTAGAAATAGATACCATTCACCAGTAATGAGAATTCGACCAAAAGGGAACTCAAGAGAATAGTATCATATGAAGGTATGTCAGACATTTAGAAAATAGAGAGGGAAGAGAGACAACAGAGGAGGGAAGCAAGAAGAGAAAGAGCCTCAGAGATGCATAGAGGAAGAAGTCCCAGGGCGACTGACCAGGAAGGGAATCCACCAGAGTCGGGTCATGACCGACATGAAGAAGGCGTGGAACAAGAGGCATCCCCTACGGAGGAAGAATTGTGGATAGAGCAGCCCGAAGCTCTCCAATTAAGAGCTCCCCATGAAGGAACAACCCTCTCTCCATTGAATCCGTGTACTCGAATACAGACTATTATCGAAGAGGACCTCCGACTACGAGCTGATGACTTTAGTATATGGATTCGACTAGATGACAAAACATACACTGGATGACACCTTATTATCCATCAACCAGAGGAAGGGAATTGGGTGACCTTTCAAGCGGCACCCTCCAACCGAAGTATCCACTTACTCTTACCGACACATGAAGGAGCACCCCCCTGCCAAATACAGCTTTAGAAGACACAGAACATTCAGAACTGCAAATAAATAGTTGCAGTGGACCATCAATAGCAGAATTCAAGATCAATAGACTACCAGTTGACGAAGAATCGACAACCGACGGAAACGGAAGTTCCGTCGACCATATTTCAGCAGAGATGAATAAACCAATAACCCCACCACCTCCTAAGAGCAATGATAGTGATTTAGACATGGGTCAGAGATCGGCTCACATTCCTCTATATGAGGGGGATGAGGACCTTAGATGACACTGGTTCGTTTGCGAGTCAACTTGGGAGGCCAACCAAGTTACAAACAAAGATAGACAAATGGCACAGTTCATCGGTGCCTTGAGGAAGAGGGAATTGACGTGGTATATGACCTTTTTAGAAAGACAACCTAGAGTAACCAAAGCCGAGATCAAGGTGCAATTTTTATCATTTTTCAAAACTCCAGATGCTAAACACCTGGCAGCGAAAAAATTAAAAACTACATCACAAAGGCCAGGGGAAACTGTTCGTGACTATGATAAGCACTGGAAAGACCTTCTAAGCTAGCTGGACTATGTTATAGATGAACAGTTACTAATCCAGTGGTTTCTTGTAGGGTTATCTCAGAAAGTGCACCGACACATCAGTCTAGAAAGGTTCAAATCTTATGAAGATGCGCTAACGAAAGCTCTTCAAGTGGAGATGGACGAGGACATACTCGCTTACCCTACAGACCACCGATTGGAAGAATAGCTTGAGAGTATCTAGAAGTCTTTGAAGGAGTTAAACCTCAAGAATCATGAGATCTAGTGCACCAAATGCTCGACAGTTGGCCATTCCAAAGACAACTGTCGACGGGAATACAGCTGACAGGATGTTTGATTCGTGCAAACCAAATCATTTTGTGACATTTTCCAGGAGCAGGGGGATCACTCGATGAAAGATTTCCCATTCAACATGAAGAACGACAAGGCCTCCTGGTGTGCCATATGCAAGACAAAAAATCATAACACGGCCGACTATCATTTGAACCTGAAGAACCGATAGAATTATCAGGCGGTCTACCAAACCAATGCAGTGGCACAACATAACAGGAAAAACAATATACCAAATGATCAAAACAGTCAGAGATATGATGGTCGACGATACAAGAGTCGGTACGACAATCGACGTGCAAGCTACGGAGGAAGAGGTCGATTCCCTAGGAATCGCGACAACCGACTGCGTCGACCCATCCAATGCTTTACATGTTATAAAGAGAGACATCGGTATGCATACTGTCAATATAAAGACAGAACTGACCTCAAATTTTGTACCCTCTATGGAGTAGGGGATCACTCACTATAGGATTTCCCTACCATGTTAGAAAAAATAAATACAAAGAAAAATGTTAATGTCTTGTCTTGTGTGCAAAAAAATGATGTAATAAACACAAAACATTTGCATATTGTAACTCGGCAAGGAACAAAAATAGGAGTTGATAACCCAAGAATCAGTAAAATAAAATAGAAACATGTCTATCCTGACCCAATCAAAGAAAAACAAACATACAAAGAAGCAACCAATGTATTCAAAGAAATTGCATGACAAGAACACGTTCATGACATTCGACATAACACAATAAACGAATTAATCCAGCTCGTACAAAAAGGCAACTCAGTATCTCAGTTCATCGATTTGCTGTGTAAAATAAAATGTACCAACTCTGAAAAGAAAACAAAGAACATCTGCAGCTTAAATAAAAAAGACAAAGGTGATGCCGACCCACTTGTCGACCTGGAAATCAAAGGATACCACGTCCGACAAGTAGTGCTCGACTTCGGATCACAAGTAAACATCATGACTTGTGACACTTGGGAACGAACGGGCAGACCTCGACTCTATGAGTCAGGCATATACCCAAAACTAGCCGACCAGGGCTTAATTGAACCCATTGGAGTCTAGAAAAATATCGACACGACTATAAAAGGAATATTGACCAAGGTCGACTTCGAAATCATTGACCCAAAGAAAGGATCTAGTTCCTTCCAAACGTTAGTTGGTCGACCTTGGTGTAGAAAGATGAAAGCATCGATATCCCTGGATAAGGAGCGAATCGAATTAAAAGGAAATGGACAAAAGGTCATTGTACCCATTCATCCATCTTAAGGGGAACCTTGAATTGAACCTATTCATGAAAAAATCGATGTCCGACAACTCTACCAGATCCAAAGCAATGCAGATTACACAAAACCAAATATCCATGGAGAACTTCATTTAGGCAACCAGGATTCGGTTGGTTATAATTCAGACGCCAAATTATATGATTAGGAGATCGAGAACTACGAAACACACATAAGAGAGTGTTGGACTATACAAAAAGTGCAGAAAAATCCCACCCAATAGTGCTTCATAGTGTCCATTGTCCCAAAAATATTTGAGAATAAAATTAGGGAATACCCTACCTTACAACCTACCAATGTAAATACTACACAACTACCAAGATACAAGGAAAGGGAATCACCAGTCATGCATGTCGAACAAGTTTCCAAAAATATTGGTGAACATGGCCGACTCCAAAGCCTAGTAGAAACTTTTATAGGACAAGCTGTCAGATGTTGGGATACCCATCAGACAAGACTGTCGATCTGGACAACTGCTTTGACTTAATTTATCGAAAGGTTTGGAGGAAAGAATTTAACCCAACAAGCTCAAATACCTGTATTCACTCAAGGACAAGACCCAGAAGATCATATTAAAACCTGTGAAAAAAAGTGGAGAAGGCTTGGATACAAGGATGAACGAGCATGGCCACACTTGTTCCCATCAACCCTCACTAACTTACCAAAAAATGGTATAATATGGAAGAAGCTAGAGGTGAAACCTTCTTATGGCATGAACTCCTGGAAAATTTCATTAAAGATTTCAACTTTATACGTCAAAATGAAAACTTGGTCGAAAAAAAGCAAAACAAATTAAAGAATTTATCCAGCCAACCGAAAACAAACCCTTAACAGATAACCGATAGACAATGAAATGTAACAATATACAAACAAAGACAAAACCACAATCGACAAGACTACAGTTAGAAAACGAAAACACAGAAGGAAAAAGATTTAGATGGAAATCCAATCATGTCAAAATGACCAAACCTATTTGTACAATCTTAAAAGTAGAAACAATCGACAGATAAGATACTGACAGAATGACTGCAACCGACTTCCCTGCCACATTCTCAAATTTCAAATAAGGAAGTCGATCGATCAATGAAACCAAAGACCCCACCTCGACTGTTGTAGGTACATAGGTGCCGACAGAAATAGAAAAATAAAAGCATAAGAATAGGAAGGAGAAACAAAAGAAGGAGCATCATGGACAGACATCAAGGGTCCACATCAAATTAAAGGATGCAACTTCCCTAACTGACTTAGAGCTAGGACAACTTCTGAAGACCCTAGCAAGTGAAGCAAAAACACGAAGTGAGAAAAGACCTAAGGAACTTGATGACCAAAAATAAAAACAGGTCGAGTTCCTCCAGAAATGCAGGAATTTGGCCCAATCCGTCATGCCGGGCCCCGTAGAGATCCGACACAAACAAACTGCTCGAAAGGGTGTATCAGCTCTTTGAGATCATGGTGTCGGCACTCCAAGCTCACATTCAAGAAACAAAGGAGGAACAAAAAGAGGAAACTGCCCAGCTCCTAATGGCACAGCACACTGCCTTTTCTGAATCCTATAAAGTGCTGCAGGAGCATATGGAGGAGTCTGTCGTAACTTAAGAAATACTAAGAGACTGACCTAATTACTACGGGAAAGTCTATCAGCAGACTTGGAATACTCGACAAGGGATTCAGGCATTAGAAAACAGGAAAACCACTGAGGAAGCACTCTGAACTTCAATAGAAGAACAAATAGTGCTTGAAACTATCAAACTGCAGAAACTAGAAAGAGAAGCACATCATTGGGTGCAACAAGCTCTCCCTAACTTAGATAAAGTCAACATCATCTACCCGTAGTTGAAACGACTTATTGAGACTGTAAAGGAGAAGGACCATTTTATGGGTCCCGACATGGAGAAGATAGCTGAAGACTTCATTTTAGAGAAGATGTCGATCTTATCAAGCTTGACCACACTCACCATCGACATCCAGAAAATTTTGCAGAGTTGGACAGATTTCTAGCGTCACCTTGTAGTAACAGCCCCAGCCATTGTAGAATTCTATGTACAGAAAATACCAACCATCAGACTTCACAGTCCTCCACAATAACTATTGAGATCATCCAGGAAGAATTTTTGTACCTCCCTATTTCTTCAGGATGAAGAAATGTTTTGTTTTTGGGGGAGATGTAGAAGGAGCAAGTCAACTAAGTCAACTTGAATGATAGCCGACTTAGTTAATCATCCGACCAAGTCGATGAGCCGACTTAGTTGATCAGCCAACTAAGTCGGTCAGCCGACTAAACTAAAGATTAGGTCGACCACCTAAGGTCGCGTTGGTTCACCGAACCGACAAGTAGTTATTTTGTAACTGTTTTGTAATCATATATATTAGGCTATTGAGCCAGATGAGAACTCATTTCAGTTCTTTGCATTGTATGGCCTCATTTGTATAATATAATCTGTTAATTCACCTATTTATTCTTATCTCTTATCTCTGTTTTATATATATGTTTTAGTGTGTATTATTGGTAACCTTATGTGATTTGTGAGATTACAACAGAGCCCCTAACTTATAGGGAGACATTTCTAGGTTAAAATTGATCATGATAGCCTTAAATACTTCTTGGAACAAAGGATATCTTCAGAAGAGCAACAAAAATGGGTTACACAAATGTTGGGATATGGATTTGAAATCATCTACAAAAAGGGGAATCAAAATGTTGTCGCAAATGCACTCTTTAGAAAATATAAGGATGTTGAAGCATTACTCTGTGATATTTTGATCATCCAACCAGATTGAATAACAGAAGCTATGGACGAATGGAAAAATGCCGAAAATGCTGCAGCAAGATCTCAGTTCCTCTAATACATTTAGGTGGAAAGATGACTTTTTATGGTACAAGGATCACTTATATCTTGGTAAGAGTTCCTAGTTCAAGAAAAAGGTACTTTCTAAATTCTACTCTTCATTTATAGGAGGGCGCTCATGTTTCTTAAAAACCTACCACAGGGTAAAGAAAGATTTTTATTGGGATGGTATTAAAATCGAAGTTCAAAAAATTATGGCAGAGTGTTTGGTTTTCCAACAAAACAAAGTGGAAACAATTAAGACTCCTAGTCTCCTACAACTACTTTCCATTCCAAGCCAAAGGTGGACAGAGGTCTTGATGGATTTAATCACAGGTTCACCAAAGTCTGAAGGAAATAGTGTCATCATGGTGGTTGTTGATAGACTTACTAAATATGCACACTTATGTGCACTATCTCACCCCTTCAAAGCAAGCTGATAAATAAACAAAATGGGTCAAGTGGTTACCCTTGGCAGATTGGTGGTATAATACTTCCCTCCATACATCATAAAAAATGGCCCCATTTATGGCACTGTATGGCTACCATCCACCATCCATCACATATTCACTATTAGACTCTAAGGTTCAAGCAGTGGAAGACCACATTGAGCATCAACAACAAGTTCTTCAACTCTTAAAGGACAACCTGAATCTAGCACAAAATCGAATGAACAACAAGAAGATCAATACCGTAGTGAATGAAGCTTTAATGTTGGGGATTGGGTGTTTTTAAGAATACATACATACAAACAGATGTCCCTAAATAACACCAAGAAGGATAATAAATTATCACCTAAATACCACGGTCCCTACAAGGTGTTACAAAAGATTAGTAGTATGGACTACAAATTGGAACTACCTGCCTCTTCACAAGTCCATCTAGTTTTCCATGTTTAATGTTTAAAGAAGGTTATAGGTGACAAGATACCAGTTCAAATGATGTTACCATAACTTGATGAGGAAGGAAAAATCATCTTGGAGCCTGAATAAATTACTTAAATACAGACTAGACAGCTTCGAAATCAATCAATTTCAGAGTATCTCAGTAAATGGAAGAACTTACCTACAAAAGATTCAACATGGGAAGATGATTCCTTTATACACCAACATACATAACTACTTCAACATTGAGGACAACACTTTTTGAAGGGGAGGGGCATGTTAAGGAATTAATTATGACACATTACACCATATAGTGTGGTACATTACCCCCTATATTGTGGTGCATTACATATTATCTATGTAGGATTGAGTCTATTAGTGGTTTTAATAGTTGTTATTGTACATGTTTATCTCCTATATATAGGAAGGATATATTATGATTTTGGAATCATATCCTCTTATCTTGTCTTGTACATTGTGTAAGGAGGTTCCTTCCTCGAAGAAGATTGATATTTATCTCTGCTATTCATCTTTTAGGTGTGGATTACTCTCTTATTGTTTATTTCTTCTCTTTTTATGCTATATCTAGGATTTGGTTGCATAACATGGTTTCTGTCCCTTAATGACTCACTCGTAAAGGTAAGGTTCCTATGCTACGGGGTTTACTTAGTTAATTGTGAACTAATGCATGTGTACATATTCTTTTACAGGTGACATCGACCAAAAACCTAGGCTTGTAAATGTGACAGACCAGAGTCCTAGCATCTACAACAATCTACACCTAAGAAATACTAATCCTATGCCCAAACTATCGAAGAAAAGGGTTCTAAACCTAAAAGTAACAACACATACTTTGTAAGCTATGGTAAGGGGGTTTATACTATATGTATGTTTGAACTATTATAAGGAGGGTTTAAAACCTTGGTTGTAAATCTTTTACACTTATACTATCGTGGATGGTTTATCCTATTGCATACATATGAAATCGAAACTATAGCATATGTATAAAATGAAATCGTGACTGTGGGAGGGTTTAACAATTTTGATGGAAATAGTTGGAAACCAAAATATAGGCTTGTGGGTTTTTATTTGGAAAAGGTGNTAGCATATGTATAAAATGAAATCGTGACTGTGGGAGGGTTTAACAATTTTGATGGAAATAGTTGGAAACCAAAATATAGGCTTGTGGGTTTTTATTTGGAAAAGGGGGTGGCCAGGTTGGCACATTCAATGCTTTTCGTGCTGCGTAGGCTTCATGCCTTATACCTTGCGCTATGGTTTCAATTGTTATTTGTTTGGTTCTCTGTTTGGTTTTGGAGGGAGGTTGCATTCTCCAAATGGGAGTTGCGCATACCATGTCATGATTGCAACATTGGTCATGAAAACGTTGATAGGTATGCCTTGGTTGACACTGGTTTAGCTTTGTAGTTTTTGTTTGGTTTCACATTATGTTGCATACTTCTCATATTGTTTGGCTTGGTTTTGCAAGTTTTGGAGGCAGCCTTGAGTACTCTGTTTGGATGGGAAGAGGAATGGCTCTATTTTCATCCATCGAGTAAGCCCATGTAGAGAAAGGGCATGTACCCACTGTTTAAAATGCTAAGTTGTTACATGGTTTCGATCGTGGTTCTAGAAAATGTTGGTTGTAGTGCTTTATTTTATTCGTTGTAGGTTTGGGTTTGGGTTTCTTCTAATTCGTTTGCACATTTTCATTGCGACTGAGTAAACATCACTTGTATGGATCTATAATGTAAATATGTGATGTTAAATTTTAATAGAGACTCGACTCTACGTTTTTTGGTTACCATTAGCTCTGTAATGGATTTTGGGTTTAAATAAATTGTACCGTGTTTATTTATTTACTATGGATCTGTAAATTTGAATGGATGTGTTTCATAATAGGTTATCAGTGCCATTGAGTTGCAATCGAACAATGATGCTGATATTTTTATATCGTTGTTTGACTGTATATTTTGTCAGGATATTTAACCCTTTGTTGCGATTCATATGAATGATTCATTATTTTTATAGTTTAGCTCTGTTAATCATTACAGGAAATTTCAACTCAAAATGAACCTTTTAACCATAATTCAAATTCCATGTCATTATGTGTTAGCCAATGAAATTGCTTTAAATTTGAAATACCATATAGGTATTAAACACTTTTTTAATATAAATTTGAGGATAGGTATCATAAAAAAATTACTTTTTTTGTTCGTATTTTCGACATATCTCCCTGTGTTTTTACTCAAATTTCAATCGTGAGAGCTCCCTGGATGCGGAATTAAATTCTACATCCAATGAGTACCCACTCGACATACTTTTGAAGGACCCTGCTACCCCAAAAATAAGAAATAACTGAAAAACATGATGATGATGAGCTCCCTCGATGCGGAATTAAATTCTGCATCCAATGAGTACCCACTCGACATACTTTTGAAGGACCCTGCTACCCCAAAAACAAGAAATACCTAAAACAATGTGATATGATGTCATCATCATGTTTTTTCAGTTATTTCTTGTTTTTGGGGTTGCGGGGTCTGTCAAAAGTATGACGAGTGGGTACTCGTTGGATGCAGAATTTAATTTCACATTTAATGAGCTCTCCCGATCGAAATTTGAGTAATATCACACGGAGATATGTCGAAAATATGAACAAAAAATGGTTTTTTTCTTTTCTTCCTCCAAAATCAATATATATTATTTTATTATTTTTCTTAGGAGGCCCATTTTGAGTTGAAATTTCCTCTAATGGAGTTCATTTGTTTTTAATTTAAATTATCTATGTGTAAAGATGTCAAATGGAAGAGCTTTTGAATTCGTAAAAGATTTGCTTTTCTTTTGTGGAAGAATATATTGTCTATATATTAGAGATGATGATTTGTTTAGTTGCCATAAGGGCTTGACCCAAGCTCTACGCATCTTGTGTAATGTGTTTAAAGCTTTTAGCTTTTGAATGTACAGGTCTTAAATTCATTTGCAGGAATCGATATTGGGTTGTATGATTTTGTTTAATTGTTTACATATGTGTTTGTATGATCCCAACTGATCTCTACAAGATTCGAAAGTGGGTCGAATGCTTGGGTGGGGTTTAAACATTAATGTTTGTAGTTTATAATTGTTTTGAATACTGTAAATATATAAGATGGGGATTAATAGATTTGACCTTGGGTCGCGTGGATATTTAACTATGATAATGATCTTAACCTTTGGTTCATTAATATGATTATGTGGTGATTATCTTGTTATCCTTTTAATTCCATCAACGTGATGCGTATGAGAATGGAACTCGGTTCACGGTTCTGTTTGTTACTGTAATTATTTAGACAGTCGTGTTGATAGATTTGGGTTTGGAAAAGAAAAGGGAGGTAGTCAATCCTTAACTAGATTCGATTGTTGGGAAGGTGTATAAAGTTTATAAGTTTTTCTTGTAAATAGTATAATCATTTATTCATTTTGAATTCATGTGGAATCGTAGCGTGTGTGGAAGGAGCTATGGTAATCTATTTGTTTGTTTTTTAATTTTTTTATAGTTTATTCGTATATGAGTTTTATGTATTACATGATGCATTTGCTGGAAATATGAAATATGCCAGCACTGCATTTATCTCTAAGGGTTTGAGTTGGTTTTTATGGGATTCGATCCGTGGATTGAACTTTTATAAATATGTTTGTAATTTGTTATTTATATTTACTTTAATGTTTTGAGCAAAGTTTAAATAATGATTAGTTTCAGGAATACACTAATTTTGTTTATCATTAGCTTTTTCTTAGTTAATTTTGTTCATCTCTGGTTTATTTTAAAATGTGACCAACTAGAAGCTAGGGTTTTAATCTGGATTACAAAATCTAACATAAAATTCTAAACTAATTACATATAAATGTAATAACTGTTTAACCCTAGAATTCTATCTAAGAATTTTAAAAGCTCAGTTTCACTTTAAACAATAAAATAATGTGAAGCATATAAACAACTCGAAAATAAAAGTTATAGATATTTAATACAAAGCATAAATATTATAATTATAACTTGTAAACATAATTACTATACTGGGAGATGTAGAAACCTCATACCTGTAACTTCTCATCTTGTTTCAATGCCTATGAACCTTGCACACTTAAACACACTGAATTAATAAAACCCTATGTTGGAGCAGGATCCCGCAGCTACAGAAGCAGCTGCTAATTTTGGCGGAAAGAGAGAAGTTTTGGAGGAAAAAGGACAGGGCAGAGCTACGACGGTGTAGCACGTTTCCAGCTGGAGAGCAGAGCCGGAAACTATGACTTTTGGGATAGAAGAGTCAAGAAGGCAACGGTACCAAAGCGGCCGAGAGAAGAAAGCTCAACCACTGCATTGAAGGCAGCGGCGGAAGAAAGGAGGGCTCAGCGACCCTCATAAAGAAGAAGGAGCAACGAGGCTCAAGCATTGAAGGCGAAGGACAGAAAGAGAAGCGGTGCACAGTACCCATGGTCAGTGCCGGGAAGCATGGAAGACTGCAGAGAGCTGCGGTGTGACGGGAAGCGGCTACCTCAAGGACAGAGAGGACCGACTGTCACTATTTAGGGTATGGGTTTACTGTTGGGACAGGCCCACCGTGTTGTAATGGCACGACCTTCGGGCTGCCTATAAAAGCTTGCATTTTTGTATTGTAAAGGGTTGGTTGGGTAGCTAATCAATCAGTAGATAGTCGTTCAGTTGATAGTTTTGTAGATTCAGGAATCAGTCAGACAGACTGCGTTGTAACGATCCAGACACATAGTCATCTGTGAGTCATTTGAGTCTGTATGTAATCATTTGCAGAGAGAACAGAGAGGGAAGGGATATAGAGAGAAGATCAGAGATCTAGGAGAGACCTTGCGCTGCATTTGTAGTGCAACGAACTGTGCTAACTTCCCTCAAGATATATAATAGAAGCACAGTTTGGTGGACGTAGCTCCCATCCCGGGGGTGAACCACGTTAAATCTGCGTGTTATGTGTTGAATGGATGGGATTGTATTTGCTTATTGTTACTAGTTATTATGCATGTAATGATAGTGGCAGTAGATGAATGTATGTATTGTTTCGTTCATAATATTGCAAGAGGCTAAGGATAAGTCGAAGTATTGCAGTAGGTTGGTTAAGGAATCTTTCACGTCTGTCACTAATTACCAGTTACTCACAATAGACTCCTGAGAAGTAGAGTGTCGCACATCGGCACAATCAACGTTAAGAGCGCAAAGTCGTAGTGATGAGATATCGCAGAGAGGCGATATTGCATCGGCAGAGGAGCTGCGATGCGAGATACTGCGACCTGAGGGCTTAGCGTTGAGGAGAAGATGGGTGTTCCGCGGTGTGCAGAGATGTGGTAAGGATTGGAATGTTGCGAGTAAGTGGAAGTTGTGCGACGAGAGAGGAAATCGTGCGACTTGCGTAGGGGTAGGCTTCGCACAAGTAAAAGTGCTGCGAGTAAAAGGGAATGTGCAACGCACCAAGCTGGTTGGTCTAGTGACGTGTTCAGGAGAAAGAGAAGATAAGTAGGATGCGCAGAACCTGGTCCAAGACACTTGAGTCTTGGCCAACCCATGAGATTCACTTCGGGTGAGACTTCAGATCGCTTTGCGGTCTGTTGCCGAAAGGGCCAGTGAGTTTTGGGTATTGTTGATTAATTATAGTAAACCCGGGTTTGCCCATGCAATCAACAAATGGTTCCGTTGCCGGTTTAAACGACTGGGAGTCCATGTTCTGTTGGCATCCTACGCGAGAAGAATTCCACCAGTGGCTGGATTCAGACTTAACGGAGTTCACCAAGAAAGAGAACAGAAGTCCGAGACTAAGCACAGAGGCCTGGCTAGAGAAGCACATTGCTTCAGACATACACGCTATATTTTTTGTAACCTATGGAAACGAGCTTTTCGATTGGTTATCCAAGTTGACAGATAGCAACACCTTCAAGAAGAAGAGAAACATCGTTTGGATGCCGGAGCTGATTCAGACCGTACAGAACCTTGACAACCCGATTACGAGAGCAGTGGACTTCTGGCTCACCAGTGTGCTAGAAGGCTACGTTACAGAGTTTGCAGTCGACCAAAGAAAGAGCTTCAGTGCCGTCGAACGATACTTCTTCAAAGGATATCGCGGTAAGTACCTAAGATCTCTAAACTTGTCCCTTAAGATGTTGCTATATGAAAAAGGAACAATGGATCTAGTCTCAGATGAATAAGTTAAGCTAGTAATGTCACAAGAATTTGAAAGTGATTTTGATGACATTGGACGAACACGGAGTGGAAAGAAGTATAAAGTAGCATTTAGTTCTGATATATTTGAAGACAGTTCAATCAGTACTAGACAGCAGAGCCCTAACACCACTGAGGCACCAGAGGGGGGTATCCCTTACCACCCCTATACTCCACAGAAGAAGACAGGGACTCAGAATAATACCGTAGGTACTCCATCTAGTAGTTCACAGTCAGTACCTACTCCCGTTACAGCACCTTCACCTACACCGCTGAGTGGTAGTACTCCAGTCAGTCAGAACCCACCACAGAGAAATAGAATGGGGGACGACATGAAGTTACCTATTTTTAAAGGTACCGGAGCAGAAGACCTAGAACAACACTGGTTCCTATGCGAAGCTATGTGGACCATTAAAACAATCAACGATGATAACCTTAAACTTGTACAGTTGGTTACCACGCTCAGAGACAGAGCCCTGACATGGTACATAAAGTATACTACACTACCTAAAACGCTCGCCTAGGTCAAGAACACCATGATTAAAGAGTTCAAGAAACCTAAATCTGAGTCTTAGTGTAT
>LPNX010732320.1:330776-359813 GCA_001517045.1 Pseudotsuga menziesii | reverse complement strand
TGACGGGAAGCGGCTACCTCAAGGACAGAGAGGACCGACTGTCACTATTTAGGGTATGGGTTTACTGTTGGGACAGGCCCACCGTGTTGTAATGGCACGACCTTCGTTCTGCCTATAAAAGCTTGCATTTTTGTATTGTAAATGGTTGGTTGGGTAGCTAATCAATCAGTAGATAGTCGGTCAGTTGATAGTTTTGTAGATTCAGGAATCAGTCAGACAGACTGCGTTGTAACGATACAGACACATAGTCGTCTGTGAGTCATTTGAGTCTGTATGTAATCATTTGCAGAGAGAACAGAGAGGGAAGGGATATAGAGAGAAGATCAGAGATCTAGGAGAGACCTTGCGCTGCATTTGTAGTGCAACGAACTGTGCTAACTTCCCTCAAGATATATAATAGAAGCACAGTTTGGTGGACGTAGCTCCCATCCCGGGGGTGAACCACGTTAAATCTGCGTGTTATGTGTTGAATGGATGTGATTGTATTTACTTATTGTTACTAGTTATTATGCATGTAATGATAGTGGCAGTAGATGAATGTATGTATTGTTTCGTTCATAATATTGCAAGAGGCTAAGGATAAGTCGAAGTATTGCAGTAGGTTGGTTAAGGACTCTTTCACGTCTGTCACTAATTACCAGTTACTCACAATAGACTCCTGAGAAGTAGAGTGTCGCACATCGGCGCAATCAACGTTAAGAGCGCAAAGAATTAGTGGTGAGATATCGCAGAGAGGCGATATCGCATTGGCAGAGGAGCTGCGATGCGAGATACTGCGACCTGAGGGCTTAGCGTTGAGGAGAAGATGGGTGTTCCGCGGTACGTAGAGATGTGGTAAGGATTGGAATGTTGCGAGTAAGTGGAAGTTGTGCGACGAGAGAGGAAATCGTGCGACTTGCGCAGGGGTAGGCTTCGCACAAGTAAAAGTGCTGCGAGTAAAAGGGAATGTGCAACGCACCGAGCTGGTTGGTCTAGTGACGTGTGCAGGAGAAAGAGAAGATAAGTAGGATGCGCAGAACCTGGTCCAAGACACTTGAGTCTTGGCCAACCCATGAGATTCACTTCGGGTGAGACTTCAGATCGCTTTGCGGTCTGTTGCCGAAAGGGCCAGTGATTTTTGGGTATTGTTTATTAATTATAGTAAACCCGGGTCTGCCCATGCAATCAACACCCTAATTAATTATGACCTTTAGATATGTTAACCGGATAACCTTGGAACTACCACATACCTCTCGACCATGACTTGGAATCGTTCCCTGTTCTAATCCGGATCTCCTCAATCTGGCTCCAACATGCAAGTATTATATAGCTCCTAAAGGTGAGACTTCTCTTACTTGGAATATCAAGCTCTGTATAAGATTTCTTTGCTTTTGGACATGCTCTCCAAAATTATTTAGGAAAAATCATAAGATCCCTAAGCCTTCTCTTGGCTTGGGTCTTTATAGATAATCTTTAGGAAAGGGAATTTGTTTTAAAACTTCAGTTAGATCATGAATCCATTATTTTCTTAAAAATAATCTTTAATTGATTTATGTGGATTTAATAATTATTTTGTTTGACTTAGGAACTTTTTTACTAGTTCCTAATTTGAATTTTAGGATTGAATATTTATTGAATCATTTTAGTAAATAATAAATATATAGACTCTTTATTTATTATTTTTGTTATCCTTATTTCTTTATATTTAATATATATAATTATTCTTTTATTCATAATATATATAAAGTATATATATATTATTTAATATTTATTTATGCCTCATGTATCATAATCTTATTTATTTGATGCTTCTCTTATCTTATACTTATTTCATCTATCAAGGCCTCAGGTAGGGTTGGTGAACTAAGCTAGGAAGCTCTAGAGCCTCCTTGCATGTTTGATTACCTCATATATTGTGGTAGTTATTCCAGTACTTGATGAGAACTAGATTGGGAATTTCATTTAATCAACTCAAAATAAGTAAGATAAGGTCAATTCTTTTCAGAGTCATTCTCACTCAACAAAATTAATTTAAGTAACTCCTAGCGTTATTCAAAGCCCAAGCTCAATGCTAATAACTCAGAGCTACAGTTAATGCAATTCCAGAGCCTCTCACTCAACACTAATGCTAGGATGTACTTGTATAAGACACCTAGATATACAATGGCCAAGGATCTGATGCTCCAGAGCTTATGCTCAACACAAAATATCATAACTCATGTGCTTCAGAGCTTACGCTCAACATAAGATTTCATACCTCATGTGTTCCAGAGCTTGTTCTCAACACAAAATATTATCACTCATGTGCTTCAGGTTTTTCTCCTAACACATTATAGAACTCAATCATGCATTCAGTCTTCTACACATTGTATCACAATAATCATCTCAGAGTATCATACTATGACAATAATCTTTGTCCATGAGGGTCCACCCCCAACATAAACAATCACATACATGATAATAAAACATATGCATTGGCTTACACCCAATATATCTAACTAATCAACATAACTCATGTGTAGTGGGGCCTCACACCCAATATACAAACATAAACATCAAAGTAACTCATATGCAATGGGACTCATGCCCATTATAGTTAAGGTCAAAATTTAGGATATTACATAATGTGATTTATATGAAGACAGTCTCTTCTATATAACTTTTAATTTGATTCTGAAACATTATCACAACACTTTATTGAGTCTTATATCTAGATAAATTCAATTTGGATTACACCATTTAGTGTTCAATGAATTGCATATTATTACTCAACAACTTTGACAAGAACTTGAATCATGAGTCTCATGATATGCCCTTCCACATACGGTTTTAACCTTGACACAAAGGTCACCCGTATTTGGAATGAACCAAATCATGCGCACTATGAATTTCAACCTGCCAAGAATACCAACATACTCTATAGGATTTGTATGATCTTCCAAGTCTATAGTATTTTCAATTCTATAAACTATATCCTTACAAGGTCAAAATATGGCTTTACTATAACCAGTCCTATACACTAACTTTAACACAAATGATTAGGCGTTAATTATGCATAGTCATCCCACTCCCTTACTCAATGATTTTGTAAGGACACACATACTCTTCCATAAACAATTTCCTTCTAATTTAACTTGGAAAGTGTGCTAGTGCACCTAGGATCTAATCTTATTACAACATTCATAGCCACTACTTAAACTTTGTCTACCCACAAGAGGACTACAATAATCCCCTATTCTTTAATAATTATCTTCTTACAAGGCTCCATCGATACAATTTATAATTACTATTATGTAATTCTCTAATTCCTTTCTTCATATATTCTTATCTTCAATCATACCTTGCAATATTAACATGTACATATTACACCTACAATATGCTACCCATGGTGATCTCTAAGGCTATATATATATCTATCTTGGACCTCAATATTCATGTCTTAATAAGCCCTCTTACAGGTTTAACCATGGGGTCAATATGTCCTCATATTTGTCAATTAGATGTGCACCCAATTTTAGTTTAAACAACCATGAATTATATTTAGTTTAATTACACAGAAAATATAGGTCTTGTAATGATCACATTACATTTGCATACCTATTACTCCATTGTGACTCCAATTCTTGTATTTATATAGATATAAAATTTGTTATAAAATCTATTATATATACTTTATCTTTTAGCTTTAATGTTTTGCATGTGTTTATTAGTTCTCAACTTGTAATATATTAGTGCATTAAATTATCATATCGCTTATATTCACCTTATATACCCACTCCTTACACTTCTAGTACATATTCATGGTTGATTACCACTATCACTTGCATACCCAACTATTGATACCACCTACACCCTACCATAATTTGTTAAGATCCTCTATATTGGTATGCTTATACAACACTAACTCCATATGCTTTCTATATGTAACTATATCCTTTCTGATTTCGATTTATTTTATTGTCATGACCTATCCATTCACCCTATATTTACTTCTTATTTTATTCACTATCTACTAATATAGATAATATACTTAATTTATCAATTTTATTAAACAACATTTATATTACATTAAACTATTACAACCTTTATAACGAATAATACACTTATTATTGTCCTTCCATAACCATCCCATAATAATTACGTATTATGCAACATTTTTAGATTTACTCTTAACTAATACACTTAATGTATAATTTCTATCCACCTTACTACCTCGCTTCACCACAGCTTCCAGCCTGGTGCTAGGAATAACACCCTTACAAAAATAAAAATAAAACCTTAAGTATATATCAAGGTAACATAAGTATGTACTCAGCTACAAACTACTTTACATTATGAACAAAGATTGTTCCAGTGACAAACGTCAATGACACAATAGTGACTCAGTTCTTCGAGTAGCATATCATCACAAGGTTTGGTGTCCCCTACGTTTTAGTATTTTATAATGCTTCACATTTTTAAGTCTAAGGATTTTACAAAGTTTTCATTGGAGAAGCGGATTGACTCGCATTATTTTGCAAACGTATATGCATAAGTTTATATAATAATATTTCTATTGTTACATGACTTCTATGACTTCTAACCTATGATTCTTACATATACACCAAATCGATTAATTTACCGCATTATACCGTGTAATATTGTGTATCATCAATTAATCTATATATATTCAACATCATTAATTTAATTGTTGTTTATTTATAATTTACTTTATTTAATATATTTATATATTATCATTCAACACATTTATTTTTTATACCACTTCTTAAGATTTAGAGGCTAAAAGAAAATTAAGATATTATAAGGAGGTCATCAACCAAAGATCAAAAGTATCTCTGTGTTTTAACTAGTTTAAAGAAAAAAATTAATATAGCCAAGATTAAAATGAACTCTCATGAGCTTCATAGTGAAACGGGTCGTTGGCCAGTTCCTAAAACACTATGGGTGGGAAGGATCTGTCATCTTTGTGAGAATATGAACATTGAGGATGAAAATCACTTCTTCTTAGAGTGCCTTGCATACACCCACATTAGATCTCAGTTTCATAATCTTTGCTACAATACCGACCTTCCTAGCCTTTTAACATGTCAAAATTATAGTGAGCTCAAGACGCTTCTCTCCAGGTTCTTTGAGCATAGAAATACAATTTTGAAACAAACTAAATACTTCGTTTCTTTAGGTTTGATAAACTAAAGTTTGGTCTTAGTGAACGTTAACCATCATCACCATCATCACCATCATCATCATTCAAATAGTTATACTTAATTATACGAATAAATTTATGTTATTAATTGTTTTTAGAATAAATTTTTGTAATTTTTTTAGTGGTTTCAATGATATATATATATGATTTTAATATTTCTCTTAATTAAACTTTTTTAAAATTTTAAATAATAAAATAAAATAAAATAAGAATAGTTGGACAATCATGAAATAATTAAGAAATGAAAATATAAGTAAATTATAATAAATTAATAAGCGAAAATTGATATAATAGTAAAATGGAGTGAAAGTTAGAAATGAAACATAGGCGATGAATGGTTTTTTTTCCAGTAAAAATCATCCATCAAATCCTTGAATAGTTTTTTATGCTTTACTATTTATAATATTTATAGATTGTCTTAAATGTAAACTATTTTATTATATATTCAATTAAAATATCATATTATTAGAAATGCATTATGCTCTGTTATTCAACTTTCTCATATTTAAAGTTTTATGATATTATGATAAATATATGTTAAAGAAAACATGCTCTTAACTTCTTAGAGTAATGATGAATATTAGAAAGTAACATTTTCCTCAAGTCAATTACTCAAATTTACTACTTACATTAGAAGAGATAAAACACTAGTCTAAGTGCTCTAGAGTCTAGTAGTTTGATTTTCTATTTTTTCTCTTAATGGCCTTTATGCATTTATAATAAATGGATATTTAAAAATATATTTAAGATTGCATCATTTTTAATTATGAATATTGTATTACTCTTTAACTATTCATTTCTAATGGTTTTCATTAAGAGTGTGCATCACTTTTAAGCTTAACCTTATATCTATTTCATAATTATTCATTCGTTGCATATTTTGTAAGTTCTAATGGTTTTCATTAAGAGTGTACATCACCTTTGTTTTTATTAGTGCAAGTTCAAAATACTCATTTTGTGTTGCTCATGATATATAGGGCATCCTTTGGAATAAGAAATGTTTCTTATATTTTTACAAAATAATTATGTGTAGATATTTAGATATTATCTCATATTTTGGATTTATTTGAGGGAAATTAACAAGATTGACCAAGTGTAACAAATGTATAGCAAAGGGCGGTCGGGGGGAGGGGTTCTCATCACCCCAGATGGAAAATAGGAAACAACTTACTCTTAGGGTTTAGGACGTGAAACAAACAATGTAGCTGAAGCTCTGGTCTTCTGACAATGCCTCCATCAAGCCAAAAATCAAGGTATCAATGAAATTCTATTGGTCGAAGATTCAATATTAATAATCCAAGATCTCTCTAACAACTTGCTACCATCTCAGATGTAAATCCGACAACTAATCAGGAAAATTCAAAGCCTCACCAATTCTTTCTGTAAAATTGATTACTTTCATGTCCTAAAGAAACTAAATGGTAAAGTGAATCATGCTGTGAATATAGCTACAACTCTCGGCAAAGGATTCGTTGTGAAGAATGGTTCCAACACTATTTTTCAAGTCCCATAGGACTAGGGCTTATGGTCCTTTGGACTCACGTCATGGCCCTCCAACGTCGAGCATTATGTGGAGCTCCTCAACTCGTGGTGCATCTGTTCGATAGTTGTGGGCGCATGGGTTCACGTGTCACATGCCCCAATTTTGCAAAAAAACAATTTTATATTATTTGAGGAACAATATGTTAAATTTTATGCTAAGTTCTAATTGATGACCCAGTGGGGTTAAGGATATTTAATGTAAACTCTGAATACTTTATTTATAAATAAATAAATGAGGAGACAACATCTTAGGAGAGTTGTTAAAAGAGTGTTTACTGGTCAAATTTGTGGAGGAGACTGGGTGGAGAGCAAACTGACATGTGGCAGCATCCTCAAACCACTTCCAACTATTGCAAGTGGCAAGCTCCCTACATTTGTGGTCATGATTCCCCAAGAAAGAGGAATCAGAGCAGGTGGCTACATTAATGAAAACTGACCCAAAAGACCTAGGCATCTTTATAAAAATTCCCATTGAAGAGAGCTGAGGCAGCTCATTCTAGAGAAGTGATCATCCAGGGTGATTGAATTTACTTCAGAGAAATTCAATGGAAGGGAAACTGGAAAATGTTTAAGGGGATAATTGTTCATTGATCTTGTTGCAACTTTTAAGCTGGAGATCATACTGCTGAGAGCAAATTGTTGTTACTGAGGTATTGAACTAGTCAGGTGACAAAGGGATTCTGTAGTTGCATACTCCACCCAGTTCTCAGCCAAGAAGACCAGGAACAGGCTCAGGGGTCCTGAGGAAGCGTTGTTTGAGCACTCTCCAGGAGATTGGTAGGGAGGAAAGGCCTCCTAAAGTTGTTTCCGTCTTGTCCTCAATAGGTTCTATGTTATTTTATTTTACTGTCTTAGTTAAATAAATATTAGTTTAGATGTTACATGAATGTAATTAGTTCTAAGTTTGTAAATTGTTGAGTTAGTATTCTTATTAGACTGTTAATAGAAATGAAAATGATTTAGGAAAATAATGAAATAGAAAGGATTTAAAATTCTAAGCTGTGTTTTTCCACAGCTGGTTATAGGCCGTACTCTAGCACAGTTAGTTTGATTAAGGTAAATGAAATAATTCTTGTAATGGAATGAGAATAGTAAATGTGAATTTTGCATCTGTATGTAGATGAAAATAGACTATATTTTAATGTTTAGAATGCAATGAGAAAGCAATATTGTAGTTTGTTTATATTTAGTGTTTTAATTTAGTTTATGTAGATGAAAACACACGTGAAATAAATAGTATTATACACTAGTACCACAGTATTAGAAATATAAGTCTATAGAAAATAATAACTATTATTCAAGAAAACAAGTATACAAGTTAATAACTAAACAATTTTGGAAAATATTAACATAATCTTAAACTATTATTATTAAAAACTAGATTAGGGTTTCTCTTATAAACCCTTATTTATGTAAAATAAATAGAGTTCAGGGTTAATAATATTTTATCTATAGAGCTCTACATAATTATAAATTACAAAGAAAAAATAAATGTATTTATAAGTAATAAACGAAATAACTAAGACTTATATACATTCATGCTTTAAAAAAAAAAAACTAGAGAGGTTATTACCTGTGAAAAAACTAAGGGTCAAAACCCTTTCGACTAAACTATTCAAGTACAAGTTAATCTATATCCAGTTACATTGCTAACTAAGATTTGAAAATAACAAGGAAACTATAAACTGTGCATTAAATTGATTATAGTTTTATCTTTAAAACTTTAAAATGTATTTACAAACCTTTTTAAATTAAATACTTCATTAATTTAACACCCCGGTTTTGACCCCGTTTGCATTTAATGTATATGATGTATATATTGTAATTAATCATGGTGCGGAGCTAAAGGCCAAGGCCCCACCATCGATTTGGATATGTTATGTTTCGGATTAAGAATTGTCACCGATGGTATATCGGGACATACGGCATATATTAAATTGTGACATCATGTAAACATGCACTTTAATTAAATAACCCAACCAGCTATGTTTGCGGCAACTAAATTGAGAAAGGGCATGATTCTCATAAGGATAAGAGGGGGGATGTCAAACCTTGAACCAATGGGGAAAAATCCATGTGTCACCACCTTGTTTGATTTTCTCATCTTTCCTTGTCTTATCCAATTACCACTTTAATGCTCTGCAGAGTAGTTGAGGCAACTATTGCTGGGGAGTGGAGTGTGGCAGGATTGTCATTCCTTGCCCACACGCACACTCCACCAGCAAATCGAACCTCATGTTGGGCAGAGGAGGCAGACTCTCCATAATTCCACTCTCTCCACGACAGTGCTGGAAACACTCCCACACTTCCCACTCACCATTCTCCATTGTCGCTCATTCTCACGCAGGGAAAAACGTCCTGTGTCTCACGCAGAGGATTATTTTTCTGTTTGGTCTCACATAGCCAGGAGAGGGAGCCGTTTTTTACTGTCATTCACATTTTCCACAGAGAGCTATCTGGTGTGTTTCCATCTGTATATTGGGATCTGGTGTAAATTTCTCTCACGCACAGGTTGGGAGGCTGATTTCCTTCCCCATTTGCGATCTGTGTAAGTCTTTCCGGTGGCTTCATTGTTGAGAACGGGTTGTTGTTCCCCACATTGCTGGTTGTGTCTATTTTACATTTTGGGACTATTGTAAGTTGTTTTGGAGTCATTTTGGCCACGATATGGCCAAGAACGACTCAGGAATTGTTTTCCCTATCCAAGCTATGAATCGCTTGTGTGACTGCGTGTATGCAGTGGTTGGTCTTTGGAGTGTGTTGGAGTAGGGACACGGGGGCTTCACTTGTTGACCAATATCCTATCACGTTAGTTCATATTGTGGGTTTTAAAATTATTAAAAATTGAACCAATATATTGCAAGTATTGGGGGGGATGAGGGGTTTAAGGTGGGGGTGGGTAGGGTGGTTTATAAGGATTGAGGTATAAAAAGGGGCAGGGAGGAGGTTTTAAGTATTGGGAGGGGGTTTCAACAAAAAGAGTTTGGGTCAATATCTCTAGAAATTAAGGGTATTCCTTAATATCCCACGATCGCACGTGCTATGTGAGATGTTCACTAAGTGAAGTCCAGATGAGTAGGGATGAGGGCTTGGTTTGCTTGATAACCTAGTGTGTTTTGGAACCACACAGACAAATCTAAAGGGCTGGATTTCTTCTCCACAACCCCTGAATAGCACTGGAAGGGAGGTCAGGGATTGAGGGATTGTGTAGTAGAGAAGGGACCGGTTTCCTTGTGTTGGGTGTGTGTGGGTGTGCTAGAAGTCAGGCTAATTCTGGTGTAGGTGTCCTTAACTTTGCAATGGGCTCACCAGGTTAGCATATGACATTTCCTGGCTCCTTGATGGCCTGATAAATCTAACCATGTTGGCTTGGTTGTCTTGTTGATGGCTTGATAAACCCAACTGCATTGGATTGGCTGTGTTTTGTGTATCCTTGGCTATGTGTAAGCCTGCTTGTTCGTTATTCCTTGCGGAATCATGCCCAGCTCGGGGCTGGCAGCATTGCTGAGAAATTTAGGAGCATGCTAGCCTATGGTTGGGTGGAACGTTGCAGCAACATAGCTGGTTGCGGGATGAGTTCTTTATGAGATAAATAATATTGACCATTTCGTCTCTGTATTTATATTTTTGTTTAATGAATATGATGAACATGTTGAATGCTTGTATGAACGTACGTTTGCTTCCGCTGTATGATAGATAATCATGTATGCCTATTCTAGTTCAAAGCAATTTGTTTTAGATTTTTAGGTATGTTCATGTTCATGGGGATTTTAGCTCAGATGTTTAATGTTATGGTAGCGTCCTCTTCGTCAGTTGGAGGGTCAGGGATGTTACAATTAATAGGTTAATGAACAACAATACACCTGTAATAGCGAAACTGAAGCAAACAAGAAACAGTGCGCAAGTAATAATTTATTTAAGAGTACATTTACGCAAGGGTTTCTTTTCCATTAAACCCTAACTATTATATTCTCGACTGATAGTATAAAATTATAAATTTTACTTTATGACTGTTCTACAGTCTTCACATTAACACTATTTACTTATAAATGTATCATTAACAATAAATTACTTCACTGACAGTTGAAGAAGAAAAACCTATTTTACAGTATTATCATTTAAAATATAAATTGGAATAAAACAAAGTAATTGAAATAGAAGTCAATTTTAAACCATGAGTATAGGAAAAACCCTTTTATCTTAAAACCAAAGTATGATATTATCAAGCTGTAAGGCTGTAATCACTTTTACAAACAAAAGAAACTACTTACAAGTCACGGCTTAATAACCGGAGCTACCCAACAACACGCAAGGGTTTTTAAAAACAAAACTAAGTATTAACAAATACTAAGCATCTAAACATTAGAGGAACCGAAGCTATGCTTCCCTTGAAACTGTAACTCCTTCCAATAACCATTGCAAGCAGGGAGATGCCACAACAAACCCGGGCTTACCCATTATGGCCACGAAGTCAACCAACGTTGGAGAGGTTTCCTTCAATCCCATAGCCGAACTATAATCTTCAAGAATAAGACCGAATGCATTAGTTAGAAGTTGTATTCATTATGCTAAAAACAATAACTATAAATTAATAATACTAAGCAGGGTAAGACTATTACCTGTAAGTAAGATGTTGCAGCCGAGGAGGAGACTGAACCAGTTCGAGGAATTCCACCTTGAAGAAATGAAATCCTCGTGCCAAACCTGTGACAGAGGCAACACGGTTCTTATTCCAATTTTGACCGATGATGGAGAAAGCCATGAGCAGAGACAAGGGTAACACTATGCCCAATTCTCTAACTACTGACAGAGTTAAGAAAACCACCCTCACAGTGTTCATTAACTTCCAGAAAGAAACCAGGTTACAAACTGTGAATCCCTTAACTCTTGCACAAACGATACAACACTATACCATGCACAATGGAGTTGTCAAACGATGAACAAGCGAGCCTCTCATGGCTACAAAGAAACCCAAACAGTGCAGAGCCAAACTCTCGAAGGATAATGAAGAGGATAGGGTTTTTATGTGAGTTTTTAAATCGACCAAGGCATGGTGGAGACACATCCACGTGCCCATCGAAAATCTTATTCAGAAGTGGGTCGATCCATATAGTCAATCTGCACTGTCGGGTGAACACATATTATTGCCAATCATTTATACCTTATAACTAATGATAATGTTTTGTATTAAATGTATTTTATCATTGTCATGTAGGATAACATTGCATTCATCCTTTCGATAAAATCATACATTCTATACAACTAATAGTAAGGTTCTGTATTAAATCAATTCTTATCACTTGCTTTCCGATAACACTACAATCAATCAATTGTGAATATATATATATATATATCATTATCACTTGCATTTGATAACTTTGAGATCAATCATTTGTAAAAGTATATATGTGTGATCAATAATGGATTCTATACAATTGACCTTTAGTCGATAGCACTTCTAAGTGCTCTTCATACACACCTTGTTTTCAACATCTTAAGCATTGTTTGGGAGCTAGCTTTATGTAAGAAATAAACTAACAAAGTCATTATATTTAGTTCAAATTTATGTAAGTAAATTTTAGGTAGTATTTCTACACTACTATAACTCTTACAAATGCATAAAGTCAATAGTGTTATGGTTGGAAGACTTCATGGAAGTTAGTGTTCTTTTGGTTTCTATAAAGAACCAAACTCATAATAAATAAAACCAATATTTATACTACACCTTGGTAATTACAAGGTAGTAAGACTTGTTGCCACCTCTTCACACACCTGGATCACGTGGCAGAAATATTCAATCCACTCGGTGTGTCCTTGGGGGCAAGTCTCGAGTCAAGGCTGTCACCTTGTTCTTGACTCCTCCGTTCAGGCTCAACTCCTAACGGAGCCAAGGGGGGTAGACCCTATTAAGTTACTAAGGATAATTACTTAGTATGGTGATGTTAAACTAAATGAGTTACTTAGGAGTTTGGAAATTAACTATAGACAATCAAAGATGACAAGATATGAAAATAAACACATGAAAGCACAATGCTGAGACGCAATATTTATATAAAGCAAGAAAATAACCAGTGCCTTAAAATGGAGTCAAACAATAAGATCAATATACTTGCATGTGCTTGGAGTGAATTTTTTGTGATTTCCTCTTGGTACGTTTTAAGTTAAATTTGAAGTGTGAGTTGATTAAAATTAGGCGAAGGGGGGACTCCAGATATACCCGAGAGTACTTGGAGTATGTCCAAAACTAAACCTTTACGGATACCCACAAGGAATATATGGGATGAAATGGAGTCTCTGGGGCTATTGTTCATAATGCACCCATTAGGGTGTGACAGATATCGGTGCCCCGAGGTCACTTTTCAGAAGTTCTCGCTTCCTTTGGGTATTTTGCCATCGTGATGGTTTGATCTAGGTGTTGGATTTTCACCTGTTGGTTTGTTAATTTGGGAGAGTGAGTCCTAATTATACTAGTCACTCAAGTGCTTTTGATACAACTTGACTGATCGGACGAACTACGGCCAAGTGTAGAGCATACACACCGGAGTCTTGTCAATTTTAGTAAATTTTACAATGGGTGTTCTTGTTTAAAAGAAAACCCTCCAGGAACCTCTTTCGATCCAAGTGGATCTCAATCGGGGAATCAAGGAGGGGTTAATTTTATAATAGCTGAAAAATAAATGATGAAAATAAAATAAATCCACAATTCTAGTTTTCTAATTAGTCCTACCACGAATCTCTTTCCCCTTTCGAGTCAATCGGGAAGTCGTGGGGTAAGTATTACGATTACTTTGAAATATAAAATATGGAATATGAAATTTATAATGAAATAAAGTATACTACCCTGCAAATTATATCAATACTAGTTTGGAAATAAATAAGCAAAAAGCAACAAAAAGGACATCGACGCAAATCCCCAGGGGGAATGGGTAATGGGCTCGAAAGAGCCTATTCAAAAAATATTTTTATTAACAATGGTTACAATATCAGAGAACTGATATAATTCCTCTTGATCCTTATATGGAATGAAATCAAGAGCTTACAAAGTGCGAAAATTAAAGGTTTTAGTTAAACGGGAGACCCCTGGGGGGATTTGAACGCTCCTGAGGCCACTTCTGAACAGAAGCTTCCTTTATTTCTGTCAAACCTGCTAAAAAAAAGCAATAATATCAGAATGAAATATTCCTAGAAGCACTTTGAAAGCACTTTTGGGTCGGCTCACTTTTAACCAAAAAAAGTAAGTTGAAAACTAGTTAAAAGGGGAAAACAGGAACCAAGGAAAGTAGGATTTCCTTGGGATCTTGACTTTCCTTTTGGGAAGCCAATAAGATGTGCACTTTCATTGTAGAATATTAAATTTTATCATACAGCAAATGAAACTTCCTTAACAGCAAGCTACGAATTTTCACTAAAATGCTTGCGAAAATAAGGTAATTTTAGCTAGATCTCTTAAAATTGAACTTTATGTGCAAAACAAAACTAAGATATAGACTTAGGAAGGGATATTACTAACAATATCTATGTGTGTTTTTATTAATGAGATATATCAGAGTAATAAGAAACCTTAAAAGTAACCAATTTGAAGAGAAACTAAGATTTTGAAGGAGGAAGAGAGAGAAAGAGTGTTTGAAGCCTAGGAATGTTGGGCTTTGGATTCTGCTTTGGTGGAACACTGAGGGACTATGTCATTCAGAAGATACTGAAGATGAGGAAGATGCAAACCAGCTCAAACTCTTCTAACAACGAGATCACCTGCAACTTAGAAATCCTTGCACAAACAGATGGTTAAAACATAGGTGCTGCTGGAAGAGATAATTGGAAAGCATGCAATTAAACTTAAAATACATACAAATCCAATAGATCTAGAACAAGCAGCAGTAAGAGCATAAATCAAACTAGAATAAACTCTTACCCTAACAGGAGGGAGCTCTCTCCTTCAAGGCCAACAATTAACCAGCAAAGCAATGATAAAAAAAAAAGCAGATTATACCTCATAAGCATTTGACAATCAACATCCATACATGAAGATCATTACACCATAGATCTTGCCTCCAAAGCTTCTTTATTCCAGAATGAAAAAACAATGCAGTACAAGAGCAACAACACCTCAATCCCAGTTCTAACTAGCTTGGAAGAGGAGGCTGTGCCTGGATATATACAAAATACAGGACATCCAGCCCAGGGGGGGCGCAATTCCTTATGGAATCAGATAAAATCAGCTGATGGATAGTCCATCAATGCAGAAATGAAGTTGAACTGAGCCTACTTGTCAATCAAGGGCTTGATTTAGCTAACACATCAACCCATACACGGACACATTAGTCCACAGAGCAACCAGAAGAGTCCACACGTGTGGAGGAGAGAGAGAGGGCGCAATTCCCCATGAAGACAGCTGAAGATCAACTCTGGATCTGATTTGATCACCTCCTTCTGTCAAGGATTTTTCAGATCTAGTCAATCTGCTTCAGATCTGACTGATTTCAATCAAATCAGCTGAGAATCCACTTATTTATGATTTTGGATTTGTTGCATTATTCATCAATTTATTAATTAAAATAATCAATAATTGATTTTTGGGGCTTTCTGACCTGAGTGATGGAAAATCGCTCAAAACTAGGAAAAAGTGGTTCCATGGGTTTACATGGTGCTCTTAGCTTGAAAATGAGCACCTACATGACTGAAACTGATTATTTGGCCCACTTTTATTACAAAATCAATTTTTCCAATTAAACTATTAAAAAATAGCCTAAGTTTTGGAAAAATTAAATTTTTAATAAAAAACACCGAAAAAACTAAAAAATTGAAAAATTGAAAAACACCTAGGGGGACTTAGACATGTTCATATGACTCGACCATGATGTCTAGCATGCTTATACATTGACACATAGACTCTAATAACCTCAATAGGCCTAAATGCCAAGCTGACCACCCCAACTTTGGAGGTATGGAGTGAAAAACTCAAGAATTATCAGTCGTTTATTCAACAACCAATAATAACCAAGGGAAAAAACACTCTGGGCTGATCAGATTGACAAATAAATTCTAAGAGACCGAGTCTTTTACAGACACTATCATGCTAGAACATTTATTACAACTCCCCCATGGGGTATGAACATGTGATGTAGTACAACAAGCACTTCCGAGAAGTACTTCCACAGGTCTTCGGAAGTCCGAACAAGTTAAACCTGTCCAGTTCACCAGGCTCTCTTGATAAAAAACCACTAAGTATAACTTAGGTGGTAACATTCTGGCTCCATCTAGGGACACATTCTCTGACTGATCTTCTATTCAGAGGAAAGGATGTGAGAACTCTGGAATCTCTGGGTTCTACAAGGCAATTAGAGTTTGTCAGTAACATGTGAACATAAGAAAAAATTAACTATAAAAACAAACTAATATACATATTTAATCTATAATGCACAAAAAGGAATATTTTACAAAAATCAATATACAAAGGAAAATTTTTAACATTGTACAAAATAACTATAATACAACAATATCTATGATACAACAATATGATATATACAATTTAGAAATACATGTAGGGAAAGGTTTAGAAATTGGCCTTGAAACCACCGATGCCAATAAAGGCATCAAACTGTGTCGGCAAAAAACAACTTGAGGAGGAAACCATTCACTGGCAGGCTCAACCTTTCTCCTTCTAGGTCATTTAGATAGAAGGAGTTTGTTCCTGCTATTTCATCGATGATGTATGGTCCCAACCATAAGCTGTCGAGATTTCCATGTTTCCCAGGTTTTTCCCATCGTTTGTCCCAATGTAAAACCGTGTCACCTACTTGGAAGGACCCTAGCCGGGTAGACTTATCAAAGGCTCTCTTGACCTTGTCTGAATTTTTGATACTATGGTCAAGAGAGTCTCTTCTGCTCTCATCTGGCTCGATCAACTGGTTTATTCTATTCTGGATGGCCTCTTGATCTGAGCTGAAGGTCTCGAGGAGCTGATAAACTGGAAGCTTTAGATGGACTGGTAAGGTGACATCAAGGCCATAAACTAGTTCGAAAGGGCTCCTCCCAGTTGAACTTTTCTTAGTGATCCTGTCGGCCCATAATGCTAATTTGATCTTGCTATCCCAAGCCTTCTTATTGTCGCCCACAATTTTTTTGATTATGGTCATTAAGTTCTTGTTACTTGATTATGCTAGACCATTTCCTTGGGGATAGTAATTGGATGAGTGAGATATGATAATGTTGTACTTGAAACAGAAAGATGACATCTCGGAAGAAACAAAGCATGGGCCATTATCCGTGATGATTCTAGCTGGCACACCGAATCTTGTGATAATCTTATCTTCTAAGAAATCCATGACTATAGCATCGGTTGCCTTCTTGGTGGGTATCGCCTCTACCCACTTGGTAAAATAATCAGTGGTGGTAAGAATCCAAGAGTAACCATTACTCGAGTTATCTTTGAACTTACCGATGAAGTCAAGCCCCCACTGCTGGAAAGGGGCTTGGACTACTATTGGATTTAGAGGCAAGGCTTTCATTTGTTTCTTTCTGGTGAATAAATGACACTGGGGGAAAACTCTGACAGCCTTGTGCACATCTGAAAATAGGTTTGGCCAATAGTAGCCTGCTCTAAGGATTTTGTGGGTGGTTGTTTTTGCTGCAAAATGTCCACCACAAAATCCTGAATGGAACTCAACCATGAGTTTCTTGGACTTAGGTTCATCAACACATCTAAGTATTAAACCATCGGGGTTTCTCCAACCCAAACCATCTTTTGTCAAACAATACTTAGTTGCATTTAACCTTAATGCTCTTCTTTTATGGCCAAGTAAGTGATCGGGGCATGTAAGGTTGCGGAGGAAAAATATGATGTCGGTGTACCAGGGGTGCTGTTCTAATCTCTGAAGCTCATCTGATATGCTTTGCTCTGAATTGCTGCTCTGGCAGATTATTCCTAAGGCCTTTTCATTTCCCTGGGTCAACATATTTGCAAGACCTTGTCCCTTAATTAATCTAGTAGGTTTTATCTCCAAATCATATTCTTGAATATTTGAAACCCACTTACCCCTGATTCCTAGACAATCCTGTTGAGACATGATATCCTTGACAGCTGCATGGGGTACATATCCAATGATTTTGGATTAACCTATATAAGTTCTGAAATGTTTAAGGGACTTGACAAGAGCATAGGCATGTTTCTCCATCGTGGTATACTTCAATTCTGAATTTTGTAAGGCTCTACTCATAAAGGCTATAGGTTGCTCTTGTCCCTCCGTATTCTTTTGAAGTAAAACACTGGCAATAGTGTCTTCTGAGGCAAAGGAAAATATCTGGAACTCTTTGGAATAATCTGGGCTAATCAAGACCGGGGACATAGATATGGCATTTTTGATAGACTTGAATGCAATCTTCCCTTCATCCATCCACTTGAACTTAGCATATTTCTTTAATAACTTTTGTAGAGGTTTCATTAATTCTGTTAAATTTGGGATGAATCTTCTTATGAAATTGATTTGACCATTAAAGGACTAGAGAGCTTTTAGATCCTAAGGAAAAGGGACTTTCTTAATGGCTTCAACTCTCTCAGGATCAACCTTGACACCATCCTTAGAAATGATGTGCCCCAACAACTTGCCTTCATCAACTCCAAAGATTGACTTGGAGGGATTCAAGGAAATACCATATTTCTGACATCTTATAAAAACCTGCCTAAGATGACTTATGTGGTCAGATATTTTCTTTGAAAAAATAGTTAAGTCATCTTGATATATTTCGATTATTTTGCCTATAATTTCTTTGAAGGCAAAATCCATGGCTCTTTGGAAGGTGGCACCAGCATTCAATAAGCCAAAAGGCATTCTTATAAATTTATAGGTACCCCAAGGTGTGGTGAATGTAGTCTTATGTTGATCCTCCTTGTTTACCAACACTTGGTTATAATCAGAAAATCCATCCAACATGGACATCATTCCTGATCCTGTTACTCTTTGAAGCAATGTTTCCATGTCGGGTAATGGGTAATTATCTTTGAGGCATGATGTATTCAGATTTCTAAAATCTATACATATTCTAATTGACCCATTCTTTTTTCTGACAACAACTAAGTTGGAGCACCAATATGAATGTCTTGTAGGTGCTATAATCCCTGCCGCTAACATCTTCTAAAGTTCCTTCTGCACAATGGGGGCCAACTTAGGATTTATTCGCCTAAGTTTTTGTCGGAAAGGTTTGACCTCCTTAGCTTCTTCTGTGAGGGGAATGGTGTGTTGAAACACATTCTCCCTATAGGATTTAAGCTCATCATAACTAAAGGCCAATACATCTCTATAATCTTTGATTAAGTTGATCAAATTGTTCCTTTCCTTTTCCGAAGTACCCTTTCCAATTTTTATTAAATTGGGATCCTTATCAGTTCCTATGTTTATTTCCATATAATTCCCAATTTTTATTTCTTCTTTTTGTTTTTTATGATGATCCTGTCGATTGAAAAGATTCTCAAAAGCTATAAGGCTACTCGGGATGTGATCCCCTTCATTATCCTAGCACTCCTTATACTCTTTACCTTCTTGCTGAAAACTGATCTTGCAACCTTCAAACTCTTGTACATTGTGGATGAATCTCAAGAGTTGCTCATCATATTTGAACACCTTCCAATGGTCTATATTATCTGGTATTGAAGGTCTGAAATTAATTTCCATTTTTCCATTCCCATTAATCATTCCATCCGATGGTTGGAGGGTGGATGCTGCTACTGCCAATTTATCTGCTAACCCATTAATTTCCCTATGGACCTTTTGAATGTTAAGTGCATCGAAACATTCCATAGTGTCCCATGTGGCATTTCTATACTTTCTTAGTCTGTCATTTTTGCATTGATACTGATTCTTAATTTGGAGGACAACTAGATCTGAATCACCCTTTATGTTCAACATCTTTATCCCCATATCTTTAGCAGTTTCTAACCCTAGGAGCAATGCCTCATACTTGGCTACATTGTTTGATGCTTCAAACTCTAACTTGAATGCAAAATTGTAGATTTTATCTGAAGGAGAGATGCTTACGATGCCTACACCCTTTCCAAATTTGGAATAAGCCCCGTCAAAGTACATTTGCCAAACTTCATCGATCTTTTCATTTTTAATGTTTTCCTTAATAGGGGCCATGAAATTTGACAAAATAGCATAATTTCCAAAATTATTAGTGACATGAACAAATTCATTTTCGGGCTTCTTAGGGTTTTCTACATATCGTTTCCTCAGCGTTTCTCTATGGAGAATCACCCTAGTGTTCTCTGATGCAGGTATAGTAGCATATGTCCAATCCATTTGAATGTGCCCACCAAGAGTTGCGGCCCATTTTCTGGATAACAACATACCCCAATTATCTGGAACATCTATCACCACCACATCCATCGACATGTCGATATCAGGATACTTAGCCAACTTAACCTGTAAATTTAAGATTATCCCTACCACTTCAACTTCTCTTGCATCCATGGCACAAACATTGTGGTAGGGTCGGGTGACCCTTAGATTTAGTTGCTCCATTACTTTTCCTATCATGACATTTGATGAAGCACCTGAATCTAACATGCAGTTATGAAGGAGAAGTTTATCAACTAAGAGGGAGACATAAAAAGGCGGGTGGTCTTCTCTTCTCGGATCAACGCTGTTGAGGACTATAGGCATATCTGCAGGTTCAATATGTTCAGCTTCAAATATAGCATTGTTATTAGGAAGAGGATCCTCTTTGACAATATTATGTGCTTTAGTTTGATTATCCTCTAAGGATTTCAACAACTTTTCTTTTTGACCGGGAATTTTAAGGACATTAGTTGCATAAACATGAATCTTAGCACTACTTATCCATTCTCCCATATCAATATTTGATTCAGGGACAATAGGAGGATATGGGAGGGGAGGAGCGGTTACCTTTGGCTTGTACTGTTTGGACGGTGATGGCTTCTCTCTTCTTTGATATACCGATCCCTTGAACCTAGCCTCCTTTATTTCCTTGATTGCTTCCGGAGAAGGAATTACTCTGTAAAAGTTGGAAAGGAGATCCTTCTCGAAACTGTAATCCGTGGCCTGCCGCCAATGCTGGTTTGATAAAGGATAGGTTCGACCTACCATGTACACATGATCAGACTCGCCTGATGTTGTTTCCTGATTACTGACCTCCGCCATTTCATGTTCTATAACTTGGTTTGCTATATAGCAAGTGCTTTCTGGGTGGAATTGATCACAAGGTCTACACCATGGAATGACTTCATCTACCAGGTTAGTTGAATCTAACTGGTTTGGAATCCTAGGTTCATGTTGAGGATCTTTCTTCTGATACACCTGATTCTGTTTAGGCTGAAAGTTCATAGGTCCATTATTTCTTTCCAGTGTGATTGTTCTGTTTTGAATATTATTCAATTGTACAGATTGGCTTGCCATGAGTTGGTTCTGACTAGTAACCATTTTTTCCATCAGGCTAGTTACCTTTTCCATGGGGTCTTTAGAGGTTTCCTTTTCCTCTAATTAAATGGCCTTTCCCTTCTCTTTGTTGTATGAAGTGTTTCCCCTAGTGTAACCTGGAATGTTGGATTTGTCTGAAGATTGCATATTCTTTTCTATTTTCTCAGCCATATCCTGAGCAGTTTTTAGATCGATCGGATCTTTGTCCCTTAACTAGTACCTCAAATCACCAATGAAAGCTTCGATGTAAGATATGAGGATGGAGGCATCCCTTGGCTTGATTTCTCTAGGGAGGTCCGCAACCACACATCTGAACTTAGTATTAAATTCATCAATGGTTTCATTTTCCATCTTCTTTATATTATGAAGGGCAGCAAGAAAATGTCTTGGTTCTTTCTTTTGCCCCCGTTTCTTCTTAAAACCTTCTAGGAATTCATTAAGGGTTTTATATGAATCATCACCAAGGTCGGCATACCATTCCGCAGCATCATCCTCTAAGGATAAAGCAAAGAGCTTAATTTTGGCATCTTCATGGTTAGAGGCAGCATTATTGCAGTAACTGACCAGGTACTTTTCACACTTTCAGAGGTGAGTCTTGGCAGTGGTGGCATTATTTCCCTCAAATATGGGGAGCTTCTTGATAGCATCATTCAGAATGTCATAAGGAGCACCTGCTATCTGAGAAAAGTCAAGGGGTTTGTAAAATTCTGTCATTTCTTGAGATTGGAAGGTATGACTCTCTACAAATATGTGATGGATATCTGAGAGAGATTGGTCTCCTAAAACTTCAAGGTTTCTACGAGAAGTCTTCCTATTCAATCTTTCCCTAATGAACCTTTCGAGATCAGGGAGAGGATTGAATAATTTTTGGTGGTTTCTTCAGGTAGAAATTCTTGAAGGGATGTTAGACAGTGGAGTCGCCAGATGGATCGAGTTTTAATTTTTATGTGTTTTTAAAGACTAGATCAATCAAAAGTTCTTACCTTTTTAGTTGTTTACAAAAAAGTTAAACTAAGTCATACTCGAGAATAAAAAGATTTATCCCCGGAAACGGTGCCAAAAAGTGTTTCCGCCTCATCACACACCTGGATCATGTGGCATAAATCTTCAAGCCACTCGGTGTGTCCTTGGGGGCAAGTCTCGAGTCAAGGCTGTCACCTTGTTCTTGAATCCTTCGTTTAGGCTCAACTCCTAACAGAGCCAAGGGGGGTAGACCCTATTAAGTTACTAAGGATAATTACTTAGTGTGGTGATGTTAAACTGAATGAGTTACTTAGGATTTTGGAAATTAACTATAGACAATCAAAGATGACAAGATATGAAAATAAACACACGAAAGCACAATGTTGAGACACAATATTTATATAAAGCAAGAAAATAACCAGTGCCTCAGAATGGATTCAAAAAATAAGATCAATATACTTGCATGTGATTGGAGTGAATGTTTTGTGATTGCCTCTTGGTACGTTTTAAGTTAAATTTGAAGTGTGAGTTGATTAAAATTAGGCAAAGGGGGGATTCCGGATATACCTGAGAGTACTTGGAGTATGTCCAAAACTAAACCTTCACGGCTACCCTCAAGGAATATGTGGGATGAAATGGAGTCTCTGGGGATATTTTTCATAATGCACCCATTAGAGTGTGACAGAGATCAGTGCCCCAAGGTCACTTTTCAGAAGTTCCCGCTTCCTTTAGGTATTTTGCCACCGTGATGGTTTGATCTAGGTGTTGGATTTTCACCTGGTGTTTTGTTAATTTGGGAGAGTGAGTCCTAATTATACTATTCACTTAAGTGATTTTGATACATATTGACTGATCGGACGAACCGTATCCAAGTGTAGAGCATACACACCGAAGTCTTGTCAAATTTAGTAAATTTTACAATGGGTGTTCTTGTTTAAAAGAAAACCCTCCAGGAACCTCTTTCGATCCAAGTGGATCTCAATAGGGGAATCAAGGAGGGGTTAATTTTATAATATTTAAAAATTAAATGATGAAAATAAAATAAATCCACAATTCTAGTTTTCTAATTAGTCCTACCACGAATCTCTTTCCCCTTTCGGGTCAATCGGGAAGTCATGGGGTAAGTATTACGATTACTTTGAAATATAAAATATGGAATATGAAATATATAATGAAATAAAGTATACTACCCTGCATATTAGATCAATACTAGTTTGAAAAGAAATAAGCAAAAAGCAACAAAAAGGACATCGACGCAAATCCCCCCAGGGGGGATGGGGAATGGGATCGAAAGAGCCTATTCAAAAAATATTTTTATTAAAAGTGGTTACAATATCAGAGAGCTGATATAATTCCTCTTGATCCTTATATGGAATGAAATCAAGAGCTTACAAAGTGCGAAAATTAAAGGTTTTAGTTAAACGGAAGACCCTTGGGGGGATTTGAACGCTCCTGAGGCCACTTCCGAACAGCAGCTTCCTTTATTTCTGTCAAACCTGCTAAAAAACAGAAATCATATCAGAATGAAATATGCCCAAAAGCACTCTGAAAGAACCTTTGGGTCAGTTCATCTTTTAACCAAAAAAAGTAAGGTGAAAACTAGTTAAAAGGGGAAAACAAGAACCAAGGAAAGCAGGATTTCCTTTGGATATTGACTTGAATTTTGGGCAGCCAATAAGATGTGCACTTTCATTGCAGAATATTAAATTTTATCATACAGCAAATGAAACTACCTTAACAGCAAGCTACGAATTTTCACTAAAATGCTTGCGAAAATAAGGTAATTTTAGCTAGATCTCTTAAAATTGAACTTTATGTGCAAAATAAAACTAAGATCTAGACTTAGGAAGGGATATTACTAAATATATCTATGTGTATTGTTCTTAATGATACATATCAGAGTAAAAAGAAACCTTAAAAGTAACCAATTTGAAGAGAAACTAAGATTTTGAAGGAGGAAGAGAGAGAAAGAGTGTTTGAATCCTGGGAATGTTGGGCTTTGGATTCTGCTTTGGTGGAACACCGAGGGACTATGTCATTCAGAAGATACTGAAAATGAGGAAGATGCAAACCAAATCAACCTCTTCTACCAGCAAGATCACCTGCAACTTAGAAATCCTTGCACAAACAGATGGTTAAAACATAGGTGCTGCCAAAGTTCTTACTCTGCACCAGTAGTAATGGTACACAAGCCAGATGGATCATGGCGTATGTTTCCTAATTATAGAGAGATAAACAAGGTTGCCATTAAATATAAGTTTCCCATTCCCATCATCAATGAATTGTTAAACGAATTACATGGAGCAGTTGTCTTCACAAAGTTGGATCTTCATTCTGGGTATCATCAGATTTGAATGAAGGATGAAGACATCCCCAAAACAACATTCAGAACTCATGAAGGTCACTATGAATTTTTGGTCATGCCATTTGGTCTAACAAATGCACCTTCCACATTTCAAGGTTTGATGAATTCTGTTTTCAAGACTTTCCTTAGAAAATTTGTGTTGGTATTCTTTGATGATATACTAATCTATAGCAAGCCCTAGGAAGAACATGTTCAACATGTTGACAGGGTACTACAACTACTAAAGGAGAAAGAACTGTATGGAAAAACCGCAAAATGTTTCTTTGGGATAAAGGAGGTAGAGTGTTTGGGTCATATTGTTTCTCATGAAGGTGTCATGGTAGACCCTGAAAAAATTAAATCCATGATGGACTGGCTGATTCCCACAACCCTGAAGAATCTTCAAGGATTCTTAGTTCTGACGGGGTACTACCACAAGTTTATTCTAAACTATGGAAGAATAGAAGCTCCTCTAACATCGTTACTAAATAAAGATGCATTTTCTTGGACTCCAAAGGAAACTCAAGCCTTTCAATAACTCAAAGAGGCCATGTGTAAAGCTCATGTTTTGGCGACAACAGACTTCAAAAAAATGTTTATTGTGGAATGTGATGCTTTAGGAAATGGAATTGGAGTTGTACTAATGCAAGAAGGACATCCTATTTCCTTCACAAGTCATCCAATGAAGGGAAAGAACTTAAAAAATCCCATTTATGGGAAGGAAATGTTTGCAATACTACATTCCTTGAAGTAATGGAGCATATAGAAGGAGCAAGTCGACTAAGTTGACTTGAACGATAGCCGGCTTAGTCGATCAGCTGACTAAGTCAATCAACCGACTAAGTCGGTCGACCGACTAAACTAGAGATTAGGTCAGCCAGCTAAGGTCGCATCGGTTCATCGAACCGACAGGTAGTTATTTTGTAACTATTTTGTAATTATATATATTAGGTTGTTGAGCCAGATGAGAACTCAGTTGAGTTCTCTGCATTGTATGGACTCATTTGTATAATATAATCTGTTAATTCACCTATTTGTTCTTATCTCTTGTATATGTTTTATATATATGTTATAGTGTGTATTATTGGTAACCTTATGTGATCTGTGAGATTACAACATTGGTTTCGTTTCCGGTAGTACATGTCGAAAATGTATGCAAACAGATGATACTAGAGCAGGAGATTAAGGACTGGTGGGAACATAAAGTTGAAAATTATTTGCAGAATTACGCGTGAAGGAACAGATTAACAATCGCACAAGCAAAAGAAATATATTTCACAGAAACGCATGAAAAGTATGTCAAATCAGTGCCCCAACTTCTGAAGAAACTCCTAGATGAGAAAGCTGGAAGGGACTAAAGAACAAAAGTTGCTGGAAAAACTAATACGAGGAGGTAAAACAAACTTGTCGGAGTGGTTCGAGAAAATCACTAACGACTTCTATAAGGAGCAAGCAGTCGAAGACAAAACTTCGGTGGAAACAATCAAGGAGAAATTTTACACAGATCTCACTGAGGAATTTATGTGTTCCTTACTAACCTTACTATTCAAATTCCTGATCGAGAAGGGAGTAGGACATATTTTCGAACCTCACCCATCACTTCATGAACTACCATCAAACTCTAACTAGGCGAAGAAGCAAAGGAAGTGGGAAAAATTTATCACAAAAAGGGAGTGGGAATACTTCCTAAGCAAATAGACCGAACCATCTAGGCTTTCTAAAAGCATCGGGTAGGCTATAGGGGGGTAGCTGGTCATATGTCGAGATAGAGTAGAGTGGATTCTAGTCGACTAGAAACATATACCATTCACCAGTAATGAGAATTCAACCAAAAGGGGATAGTATCATACGAAGGTATGTCGGACATTCAAAAAATAGAGAGGGAAGAGAGACAATAGAGGAGGGAAGCAAGAAGAGAAAGAGCCTCAGAGCTGCATAGAGGAAGAAGTCCTGGGGTGACCGACTAGGAAGGGAATCCACCAGAGTCGGGTCATGACCGACATGAAGAAGGTGTGGAACAAGAGGCATCTCCTATGGAGGAATAATTGTGGATAGAGCAGCCCGAAGCTCTCCAATTAAGAGCTCCCCATGAAGGAACAACCCTCTCTCCGTTGAATCTGTGTACTCGGATACAGACTATTGTCGAAGAGGACCTCCAACTATGAGCTGGTGAATTTAGTATATGGATTCAACTAGATGACGAAACATACACTAGACGACACCTTATTATCCGTCGACTAGAGGAAGGGAATTGGGTGACCTTTCAAGCAGCACCCTCCAACCAAAGAATCCACTTAATCTTACCGACACATGAAGGAGAACCCCACCCCCCTCCCCCCCGCTAAATATAGCTTTAGAAGACATAGAAAATTCAGAACTACAGATAAATAGTTGCAGTGGACCATCAACAACAGAAGTCGAGATCAACAGACTGCCAGTCGACGAAGAATCAACAACCGACAGAAACGGAAGTTCTGTCGACCATATTCCCGTAGAGATGACTAAACCAATACCCCCACCACCCCCACCTCCAACGCTGCCACCTCCTAAGAGCAGTGACAGTGATTCAGACATGGGTCACGGATCAACTCACATTCCTCTATATGAGGGGGATGAGGACCCCATATGACACTAGTTCATCTGCGAGTCGACTTGGGAGGCCAACCAAGTTATAGATGAAGATAAACAAATGGCACAGTTTGTTGGTTCCTTGAGGAAGAGGGAATTGACGTGGTATATGACTGATAGGTAATAACTCCTGATTCAATTATATTCATGGCTAATGCATACATTTATACAATTCATATGGTGGTTGAGCTTCATCAGCCTTTTCACCTTCCTATGTAACTGTTCATATTCCTATTATGTACACTAACGTATAATCCTGACAGATTATATTCCAACAATCCCCCCCTTAATCCGAAGGGGTGTTAGTGAGTCCGAGCATGTTTGTGAATCTTTCAAACTTTTCTCGTCCAAGCGCTTTGGTGAAGATGTCTGCAACTTGATCATTTGTGGAACAATGTTGAAGATGGACTGTCTTGGCCTCTACATGATGTCGAATCAAATGATACTTTGTGTTGATGTGTTTGGTTCGATCATGGAATCTGGGATTCTTAGCCAGCTTGATTGTAGAAGTATTGTAGATCAATAATGGAGTGGAGTTCTCTTGTTTTTCTTGCAAATCTTCAAGTATCTTCCTAAGCCTTACTATTTCTTTCGTTGCTTCAACTGCAGCCACATATTCTGCTTTTGTTGTTGAATCTGCTGGATCTGACTGTTTGCGTGATCTCCATGAGACAGCTGCTGATCGAAGACTCATAGAGTATCCAAAAGTTGATACTCCTATCTCCTTATCACCATCAAAATTTGAGTCTGAGTACCCAATAAGTTTGAAGTCATCCACTTTAGAGTACTTGAGTCCAATGTCTTGAGTCCCCTTCAAGTATCTTAGAACTCTTTTTGTAGCTGACCAGTGTCCTTCACAAGGTTTATGCATGAACCTTGAAAGTATACCAACAACATAAGAAATATCTAGTCTAGCTGTTGTAAGGTAGATAAGACTTCCTAGAAGTTGTCGATACTTGGTCACATCCTCAAATTATTTTCCTTCACTTGATGTGAGCTTCATTTTCTGTTCCATTGGAGTAGAGATAGGTTTGCATTATGTCATGCAAAATTTGTTTAGTAGTTCTCCAACATATTTTTTCTGAGATAGGAATATGTACTTAGGATGTTGAGTGACTTCAATTCCTAAGTAATAGTGTAGATGTCCCATATCTGTCATTTCAAATATCTTTTTCAAATCTTTCTTTATGGATGCTATATAGCTCTCATTGTTCCCTGTCATCAAAAGATCATCTACGTACACCACAAGATACATAACAGATCTTCCAACTTTCTTTATAAACAGTGTTGCATCATCAAGATCAAAATGTTCAAAATTTAAAGATGCTTGGTTAACTTTTCATACCATGCGCGAGGCGCTTTTTTTAGGCCATGCAAGGATTTGACAAGATTGCATACCTTTTGTTCTTTTCTTTTCACAACAAAGCCTTCTGGCTGGGACATGAAGACATTTTCTTTCAAGTCTCCATTCAAGAAAGCAGTCTTCACATCCATTTGATGAACTTTCCACCCTTTCTGAGTAGCTAAAGAGAGTAAGGTTCGGATGGTAGCCCATTTTGCTGTAGGAGAAAATGTTTCTTCATAGTCAATTCCTTCTTTCTGTGCATAGCCTTTTGCTACAAGCCTCGCTTTGTGCTTGTCAAGTGAGCGATCTGATCTGTATTTGTTCTTGTATACCCACTTTCAGCCAATTGGTTTGGTTCCAACTGGAGGGTCAACCAGCTTCCAAGTTCCATTCTTCATGAGTGCATCATACTCATTCTGCATAGCTTCTTTCCACTCAACCCGAGTAGAAGCTTCTTCAAAGGAAGTTGGTTCAAAGTTAGCAGATAAATTAAATTCACAATCAAATGATACATCCATGTCATCACCTGAATTATCTGCTTCTCCTCCATGTCTTTTCGAACTTCTCATTCCCCTCTTTCCAAATTCATCTGGATGGACACTTG
>LPNX010732320.1:267262-314563 GCA_001517045.1 Pseudotsuga menziesii | reverse complement strand
TTTGCAACTGCTGGTGTAATTTACAATAATGAACTTAATATGACAAAGAGAAAAACAATAACCTTGCAGGTCTATAGTCTCTGCCAAGGTGATTTACAATACGTTCATTTACAGAGAAAATATGTTGTCAATAAGTTCATAAGCAAATAATTCACCACTGGTGATAGTGAGGGAGAGGCACATCTCTCAAAGAAACATAGGATTAGAATGCTTTCAATGCATCTCCATGTAATTTACTTTAGAGTGTTTTTTACATGGACAATTCAAATCTTCTTATGAAAAATTACAATAATACCTCAATACATTATCTTGGAACAGACTTGTAGCAGCACCTAGAGAAATGAGTTCTCAACACCTCTTGTAGTTACACACTCTTCTCGCAGTATTCTTGGTCAAAGCAATGGTATTTATATCAACACATTCATAGCAATGCCCTTCACACCCAAAAGAAACAGCGCCAGGTCTAGATGGACTCAAGATGCAGGCAACTCCACACAGGCAGCGTCAAGAACTTGCAGCAGCAGAAAAATTGCACAGTGGCAATATTCCCAATTGCAACAAAACAACATATATATTCCACAAGATTCTTCAATGTATGATATATATCAGTCACAATATATTTTGCAGTCACGGTCCATTTCAACCAACAAAAACAGGTTTACCTCTGTGTGAATGTATGAGAGCATGAGTTTCATAAATCATTTTCAATACCATGCAACAGTCTCCAATGCATGCAGCAGTCTTCAATCTCCACGCACTGAATTTTTCAAACGAGTGCCTTCATGCACAGGTGGCAGCTACTTGGTCGATGGGAAATCACCAGCTTTCTTCATTCTCTAATTGTTGGGAGATGATTAATGTTCACACTGGATGACCAAAACAAGAGGTAAAAAATATATAATAGTGACCAAAACATCTTTGATTCAACACGAAATAACTTGACTCTAATGAAATATCAACGATAACAGGTCGTCGATAGGCAAACCATTGAACCAGTGGAGACTTATATTCTTCAATATCACTACGAAACCATCTTATACAGTGTTCCTTCAAGCTCCAGCTATATAGCGAGGAAGCTGGGACGCTGCAGGTTTATCAAACCCTAAATCAAAAGATCGAGTACTTCCACTACACGAGGAGAAATACTGATCAGTCTAGCAATGGTTTTGATAGAGGCAACATGCTTCAACATCGTCAACTCAGAGAGATTGTTGTCAAGAAAACAGTAGGCGGGGAGCATTACAAGAGGACTACCAATCCAGCTTCAAGTGCCGCACAGGGAGCATTACTTCAATTTCCATTTTCAGGCATTGAACTTAAGGCTATGGGGTGGATGCCAGCGTTAAGAGACAAATGAATAAAGACAACAGTGCCTCTGACAGATATCTCAAGGCGAAACAAAAATGAACAGAGAGGGCCAACGAGAAGCTTCAGTTCAAGGGAGGAAATCGCAGTCACTCCATGCACATGAATTAGGTCAAAAAAATTAGGGTTTATGCAGTCTCCAAAGGTGCGTGAATCTTCACGCAGCTAACCGAGGGCGTGAAATAATACTTCAATCTCTTCACAATGCATACATTAGATCTCGATCCTTGTATGAAGTCACAACACTACATTATTTATCCAGCGCATACATTATTAACTCTCCAACGCATAGTTCTGAAAAAATAGGGTTTCCACAGACTTTCAACACTATCTCCTCTTCAATACGTAGCATACAGCTCACAACACTCCATGGTTCTCATCACATAACACATAGCACACACAACAGAATGATGAATGGAACGATAAGAAGAGAGAGCGTGGTTACAAATTAGGGTTAGGCAGGTCTCCAAGAGAATAACGCATACAATGCATGCGACTGGCAGACTGACAGAGCAGGCAGCCTGAAACGAATTTGGCAGAATGCCAGGACTGAAATGTAGCTAGGAGTTATGGCAGGAGGGGCTCTNATAACGCATACAATGCATGCGACTGGCAGACTGACAGAGCAGGCAGCCTGAAACGAATTTGGCAGAATGCCAGGACTGAAATGTAGCTAGGAGTTATGGCAGGAGGTGCTCTGATACCACTGATAGGTAATAACTCCCAATTCAATTCTATTCATGGCTAATGCATACATTTATACAATTCATATGGTGGTTGAGCTTCATCAGCCTTTTCACCTTCCTATGTAACTGTTCATATTCCTATTATGTACACTAACGTATAATCCTGACGGATTATATTCCAACAATTACCTTTTTGGAAATATAACCTAGAGCAACCAAAGCTGAGATCAAGGCGCATTTTTTATCATTTTTCAAAACTCCAGATGCTAAACACCTGGCAGCAAAAAAATTAAAAACTACATCACAAAGGCCAGGAGAAACTGTCCGTGACTATGATAAGTGTTGGAAATACCTTTTGAGCTAGCTGGACTATGTTATAGATGAACAGTTACTAATTTAGTGGTTTCTTGCAGGGTTATCTCAGAAAGTGCGCCGACACATCAGTTTGGAAACGTTCAAATCTTACGAAGATGCGCTAACGAAAGCTCTTCAAGTGGAGATAGACGAGGACATACCCGCTTACCCTACAGACCACCTATTGGAAGAACAGCTTGAGAGTGTCCAAAAGTATTTGAAGGATTTAAACCTCAAGAATCAGGAGATGTGGTGCACCAAATGCTCGATAGCCGGCCATTCCAAAGACAACTGTCGACAGGAATACAGCTGACAGGACGTTCGATTCGTGCAGACCAAATCATTTTGCGACATTTTCCAGGAGCGGGGGGATCACTCGATGAAATATTTCCCATTCAACATGAAGAACAACAAGGCCTCCTGGTGTGCCATCTGTAAGACAAAAAATCATAACACAACCGACTATCATTTGAACGTGAAGAACCGATAGAATTATCAAGCGGTCTACCAAACCAATGCAGTGGCACAACATAACAAGCAAAACAATCTATAAAATGATCAAAACAGTCAGAGATATGACGGTCAACGATATGAGCACCGATACGACAATCAACGTGCAGGCTATGAAGGAAGAGGTCGATTCCCTGGGAATCGTGACAACCGACCGTGTCGACCCATCCAGTTCTTTACATGTTATAAAGAGGGACATCGGTATGCAGAATGTCAATATAAAGACAGAACTGACCTCAAATTATATACCCACTGTGGAGTAGGGGATCACTCACTATAGGATTTCCCTACCATGTTAGAAAAAATAAATACAAATAAAAATGTTAATGTCTTGTCCTGTGTGCAAAAAAATGATGTAATAAACACAGAAAAATTGCATATTGTAACTCAGCAAGGAACAAAAACGGGAGCTGATAACCCAAGAATTAGTAAAATAAAAGAGAAGCATCTCTATCCTGACCCAATGAAAGAAAAACAAACATACAAAGAAGCAACCAATGTATTCAAAGAAATTGCCTGACAAGAACACGTTCATGACATTCGACATAACACAATAAACGCATTAATCCAGCTCGTACAAAAAGACAACTCAGTATCTCAGTTCATTGATTTGTTGTATGAAATAAAATGTACCGACTCTAAAAAGCAAACAAAGAACATATACAGCTTAAATAAAAAAGACAAAGGTGATGCAAACCCACTTGTCGACCTGGAAATCAAAGGATACCATGTCCGACAAGTAGTGCTCGACTTCGGCTCACAAGTAAACATCATGACTCGTGACACTTGGGAACAAATGGGCAGACCTCGACTCTATGAGTTAGGCATATACCTAAAACTAGCCGATCAGGGCTTAATTGAACCCATTGGAGTCTGGAAAAATGTCGACACGACTATAAAAGGAATCTTGACCAAGGTCGACTTTGAAATCATTGACCCAAAGGAAGGATCCAATTCCTTCCCAGCGTTAGTCGGTCGACCTTGGGGTAGAAAGATGAAAGCATCGATATCCCTAAATAAGGAGCAAATCGAATTAAAAGGAAATGGACAAAAGGTCATTGTACCCATTCATCCATCTTAAGGGGAACCTTGAATTGAACCTATTGATGAAGAAGTCGATGTCCGATAACTCTACCAAATCCAAAACAATGTAGATTACACAAAACCAAATATCCATGGAGAACTTCATTTAAGCAACCAGGATTCAATTGGTTGTAATTCAGACACCAAATTATATGATTAGGATATCAAGAACTACGAAACACACATAAGAGAGTGTTGGACTATACAAAAAGTGCTTCATAGTGTCCATTGTCCCAAAAATCTTTGAGAAGAAAATTAGGGAATACCCTACCTTACAACCTACCAATGTAAATACTACACAACTACCAAGATACAAGGAAAGGGAATCACCAGTCATGCATGTCGAACAAGTTTCCAAAAATATTGGTGAACATGGCCAACTCCAAAGCCTAGTAGAAACTTTTATAGGACAAGCTGTCAGATGGTGGGATACCCATCAGACAAGACTGTCGACCTGGACAACTGCTTCGACTTACTTTATCGAAAGGTTTGGAGGAAAGAAGTTAACCCAACAATCTCAGATACCTGTATTCAATCCACGACAGGACCTAGAAGATCATATTAAAACCTGTGAAAAGGAGTGGAGAAGGCTTGGATACAAGGATGAATGAGCATGGCCACACTTGTTCCCATCAACCCTCGCCGACTTACCAAACAAATGGTATAAGATGGAAGAAGCTAGGGTGAAACCTTCTTATGGCATGAACTCTGGGAATATTTCATTAAAGATTTCAACTTTATACCTCAAAATGAAAACTTGGTCGAAACAACAAAACAAATTAAAGAATTTATCCAGTCGACCGAAAACAAACCCTTAACAGATAACCGATAGACAATGAAATGTAACAATATACAAACAAGGAAAAAACCATAGTCAACAAGAGTACAGTTAGAAAACGAAAACATAGAAGGAAAAAGCTTTAGATGGAAATCCAACCATGTTGAAACGACCAAACCTATTTGTACAATCCTGAAAGTAGAAACAATCGACAAACAAGATACTGATAGAATGACTACACCCAACTTCCCTACCACATTCTCACAGTTCAAAGAAGGAATTCGATCGATCAATGAAACCAAAGACCTCGCCTCGACTGTTGCAGGTACACAGGTGCCGACAGAAATAGAAAAATAAAAGCATAAGAAGAGGAAGGATAAACAGAAGAAGGAGCATCATGGACAGACATCAAGGGTCCACATCAAATTAAAGGATGCAACTTCCCTAACTGACTTAGATATAGGACAACTTATGAAGACCCTAGCAAGCGAAGCAAAAACATGAAGTGAGCAAAGACGTAAGGAACTTGACGACCATAAAGAAGAACAGGTCGAGTTCCTCCACAAATGCAGGAATCTGGCCCAATCCGTCATGCCAGGCCTCGTAGAGGTCCAACATAGACAAAATGATCAAAAGGGCATATCATCTCTTTGAGAGCATGGTGTCGGTACTCCAAGCTCACATTCAGGAAACAAAGGAGTAACAAAAAGAGGAAACTGCCCAGCTCCTAATGGCACAGCACACTGCCTTTTCTGAAGCCTATAAAGTGCTGCAGGAGCATATGGAGGAGTATGTCATAACTGAAGAAATACTAAGAGACTGGCCTAATTACTATGGGCAAGTCTATCAGCAGACTCAAAATACTCGACAAGGGATTCATGCATTAGAAAAAAGGAAAACCACTGAGGAAGCACTCCGAACGACAATAGAAGAACAAATATTGCTTGAAACTGCCAAACTGCAAAAACTAGAAAGGGAAGCACATCAGTAGGTGCAACAAGCTCTCCCTAACTTAGAGAAAGTCAACATCATCTTCTCGCAGTTGAAATGACTTATCGATACTGTAAAGGAGAAGGACCAGTTTATGGGTCCCGACATGGAGAAGATAGATGAAGTCTCCATTTCAGAGAACATGTCGATCTTATCAGGCTTGACCACACTCACCATCGACATCCAGAAAAATTTGCAGAGTTGGATAGATTTCCAGCATCACCTTGCAGTAACAGTCCCAACCATTGTAGAAGTCTGTGTACAGAAAAGACCAACCATCAGACTTCACAGTCCTCCACAATAACTATTGAGATCATCCAGGAAGAATTTTTGTACATCCCTATTTCTTCGGGACGAAGAAACGTTTTGTTCGTGGGGGAGATGTAGAAGGAGCAAGTCGACTAAGTCGACTTGAATGATAGCCGACTTAGTCAATCAGTCGATTAAGTCAATGAGCCGACTTAGTTGATTATCCAACTAAGTCGGTCGGTCGATTAAACTAGATATTAGGTCGGCCACCTAAGGTCGCATCGGTTCACTGAACCGACAGGTAGTTATTTTGTAACTGTTTCGTAATCATATATATTAGGCTGTTGAGCCAGATGAGAACTCAGTTTAGTTCTCTGAATTTTATGGCCTCATTTGTATAATATAATCTGTTAATTCACCTATTTGTTCTTATCTCTTATCTTTGTTATATATATATATATATGTTTTAGTGTGTATTATTGGTAACCTTATGTGATTTGTGAGATTACAACAAAGCCCCTAACTTATAGGGATACATTTCAAGGTTAAAACTGATCATGATAGCCTTAAATACTTCTTAAAACAAAGGATATCTTCAGAAGAGCAACAAAAATGGGTTACACAAATGTTGGGATATGGATTTGAAATCATCTACAAAAGGGGGAATCAAAATGTTGTCACAGATGCACTCTTTAGGAAATATAAGGATGTTGAAGCATTAATCTATGATATTTTGATCATCCAACCAGATTCAATAATAGAAGCTATGGACGAATGGAAAAATGTCGAAAATGCTACAGCAGGATCTCAGTTCCTCTAATACATTTAGGTGGAAAGATGACTTTTTATAGTACAAGGATCACATATATCTTGGTAAGAGTTCCTAGTTCAAGTAAAAGGTAATTTCTGAATTCTACTCTTCATTTATAGGAGGGCACTCATGTTTCTTAAAAACCTACCACAGGGTAAAGAAAGATTTTTATTGGGGTGGTATTAAAACCGACGTTCATAAAATTATGGCAGAGTGTTTGGTTTTCCAACAAAACAAAGTGGAAACAATTAAGACTCCTAGTCTCCTACAACTACTTTCCATTCCAAGCCAAAGGTGTACAAAGGTCTTGATGGATTTTATCACAGGTTCACCAAATTCTGAAGGAAATAGTGTCATCATGGTGGTTGTTGATAGACTTACTAAATATGCACACTTATGTGCACTATCTCACCCCTTCAAAGTAAGCATGGTCGCAAATTCTTTTATGGAGACAGTACAAAAACTACATGGTACTCTTTTATGGAGATAGTACAAAAACTACATGGTACTCCAAATATTATAGTAAGTGGCAGGGATCCCATTTTTACTCGAAATTTTTGGACTAAATTATTTTCTTGTTTGGGTACTAAACTGGCTCATAGCTCATCTTATCACCCTCAATATAATGGAAAAACAGAGATAGTAAAAAAATGTTTGGAAGGGTATCTTCGATGTTTTGCAGCTGATAAATAAACAAAATGGTTCAAGTGGTTACCCTTGGCAAAATGGTGGTATAATACTTCCCTCCATACATCATAAAAAATGGCCCCATTTATGGCACTGTATGGCTACCATCCACCATCCATCACATATTCACTATTAGACTCTAAGGTTCAAGCAGTGGAAGAGCACATTGAGCATCAACAACAAGTTCTTCAACTCTTAAAGGACAACCTAAATCTAGCACAAAATCGAATGAAACAACAAGAAGATCAACACCGTAGTGAATGAAGTTTTAGTGTTGGGGATTGGCTGTTTTTAAGACTACATACATACAAACAGATGTCCCTAAATAACACCAAGAAGGATAATAAATTATCACCTAAATACCACGGTCCCTACAAGGTGTTACAAAAGATTGGTAGTATGGACTACAAATTGGAACTACCTGCCTCTTCACAAGTCCATCTAGTTTTCCATGTTTAATGTTTAAAAAAGGTTATAGGTGACAAGATACCAGTTCAAACGATGTTACCAGAACTTGATGAGGAAGGAAAAATCATCTTGGAGCCTGAAGAAATTACTTAAATACAGACTAGACAGCTTCGAAATCAATCAATTTTAGAGTATCTCATTAAATGGAAGAACTTACCCACAAAAGATTCAACATGGGAAGATGATTCTTTTATACACCAACATACATAACTACTTCAGCATTGAGGACAACACTTTTTGAAGGGGAGGGGCATGTTAAGCACTTAATTATGACACATTACACCATATAGTGTGGCACATTACCCCCTACATTGTGGTGCATTACATAATTATCTATATAGGATTGAGTATATTAGTGGTTTTATTAGTTGTTATTGTACATGTTTATCTCCTATATATAGGAAGGATATATTATGATTTTGGAATCATATCCTCTTATCTTGTCTTGTACATTGTGTAAGGAGGTTCCTTCCTCGAAGAAGATTGATATTTATCTCTGCTATTCATCTTTTAGGCGTGGATTACTCTCTTATTGTTTATTTCTTCTCTTTTTATGCTATATCTAGGATTTGGTTGCATAACATGGTTTCTGTCCCTTAATGACTCACTCGTAAAGGTAAGGTTCCTATGCTACAGGGTTTAATTAGTTCATTGTGAACTAATGCATGTGTACATATTATTTCACAAGTGACTTCGACCAAAAACCTAGGCTTGTAAACGTGACAGACCAGAATCCTAGCATCTACAACAATCTACACCTAAGAAATACTAATCATATGCCCAAACTACAGAAGAAAAGGGTTCTAAGCCTAAAAGTAACAACACATACTTTGTAAGCTATGGTAAGTGGGTTTATACTATATGTATGTTTGAACTATTATAAGGAGGGTTTAAAACCTTGGTTGTAAATCTTTTACACTTATACTATCGTGGATGGTTTATCCTATTGCATACATATGAAATCGAAACTATAGCATATGTATAAAATGAAATCGTGACTGTGGGAGGGTTTAACAATTTTGATGGAAATAGTTGGAAACCAAAATATAGGTTTGTGGGTTTTTATTTGGAAAAGGTGCCAGCCAAGTTGGCACATTCAATGCTTCTCGTGCTGCGCAGGCTTCATGCCTTATACCTTGCGCTATGGTTTCAGTTGTTATTTGTTTGGTTCTCTGTTTGGTTTCGGAGAGAGGTTGCATTATCCAAATGGGAGTTGCGCATACCATGTCACGATTGCAGCATTGGTCATGAAAACGTTGATAGGTATGCCTTGGTTGACACTGGTTTAGCTTTGTAGTTTTTGTTTGGTTTCACATTATGCTGCATACTTCTCATATCGTTTGGCTTGGTTTTGCAGGTTTTGGAGGAAGCCTTGAGTAGTATGTTTGGATGGGAAAAGGAATGGCTCTATTTTCATCCATTGGGTAAGCCCACATAGAGAAAGGGCATGTACCCAATGTTTAAAATGCTAAGTTGTTACAGGGTTTCGATCGTGGGTCTAGAAAATCATGGTTGTAGTGCTTTAGTTTATTCGTTGTAGGTTTGGGTTTGGGTTTCTTCCAATTCATTTGCGCATTTTCATTGCGGCTGTGTAAACATCACTTGTATGGATCTGTAATGTAAATATGTGATGTTAAATTTTAATAGAGACTCGACTCTACGTTTTTTGTTTACCATTAGCTCTGTAATGGATTTTGGGTTTAAATAAATTGTACCGTGTTTATTTATTTACTATGGATCTGTAAATTTGAATGGATGTGTTTCATAATAGGTAATCAGTGCCATTGAGTTGCAATGGAACAATAATGTTGATATTTTTATATCGTTGCTTGACTGTATATTTTATCAGGGTATTTAACCTTTTGTTGCAATTCGTATGAATGATTCATCATTTTTATAGTTTAGCTCTGTTAATCATTACAGGAAATTTCAACTCAAAACGAGCCTTTTAACCATAATTCAAATTCCATGTCATTATGTGTTAGCCAATGAAATTGCTTTAAATTTGAAATATCGTATTAAACAATTTTTTAATATAAATTTGGGGATAGGTATCATAAAAAAACTACTTTTTTGTTCATATTTTCGATGTATCTCCCTGTGTTTTTACTCAAATTTCGATCGAGAGAGATGCCTAGATGTGGAATTAAATTCTTCATCCAATGAGTACCCACTCGACATACTTTTGAAGGACCTTGCTACCCCAAAAACAAGAAATACCTAAAACAATGTGATGATGATGTCATCATCATGTTTTTTCAATTATTTCTTGTTTTTGGGGTTGTGGGGTCTGTCAGAAGTATGACGAGTGGGTACTCGTTGGATGCAGAGTTTAAGTTCACATCCAATGAGCTCTCCCAATCGAAATTTGAGTAATATCACACGGAGATATGTCGAAAATATGAACAAAAAAATGGTTTTTATCTTTTCTTCCTCCAAAATCAATATATATTATTTTATTATTTTAACTATTATTTTATTATTTTTCTTAGGAGGCCCATTTTGAGTTGAAATTTCCTCTAATGGAGTTCGTTTGTTTTTAATTTAAATTATCTGTGTGTAAAGATGTCAAATGGAAGAGCTTTTGAATTCATAAAAGATTTCCTTTTCTTTTGTGGAAGAATATATTGTCTATATATTAGAGATGATGATTTGTTTAGCAGCCATAAGGGCTTGACCCAAGCCCTACGCATCTTGTGTAATGTGTTTAAAGCTTTTAGATTTTGAATGTACAGGTCTTAAATTCGTTTGCAGGAATCGATACTGGGTTGTATGATTTTGTTTAATTGTTTACATATGTGTTTATACAATCCCAGCTGATCTCTACGAGATTCGAAAGTGGGTCGAATGCTTGGTTGGGGTTTAAACATTAATGTTTGTAGTTTATTGTTTTGAATACTGTAAATATATAAGATGGGAATTAATAGATTCGACCTTGGGTCGCGTGGATATTTGACTATGATAATGATCTTAACCTTTGGTTCGTTAATATGATTATGTGGTGATTATCTTGTTATCATTTTAATTCCATCAACGCGATGCATATGAGAATGGAACTCGGTTCATGGTTCTATTTGTTACTGTAATTATTTAGACAGTGGTGTTGATAGATTTGGGTTTGGAAAAGAAAAGGGAGGTAGTCAATCCTTAACCAGATTCGATTGCTGGGAAGGTGTATAAAGTTTATAAGTTTTGCTTGTAAATAGTATAATCATTTATTCATTTTGAATTCGTGTGGACTCGTAGCATGTGCAGGAGCTATGGTCATCTATTTGTTTGTTTTTTAAATTTTTTATAGTTTATTCGTATATGAGTTTTATGTATTACATGATGCATTTGCTGGAAATATGAAATATGCCAGCACTACATTTATCTGTAAGGGTTTGAGTTAGTTTTTATGGGATTCGATCCGTGGATTGAATTTTTATAAATATGTTTGTAATTTGTTATTTATATTTACTTTAATGTTTTGAGCAAAGTTTAAATAATGATTAGTTTAAGGAATACACTGATTTTGTTTATCATTAGCTTTTTCTTAGTTAATTTTGTTCATCTCTGGTTTATTTTAAAATGTGACCAACTATAAGCTAGGGTTTTAATCTGGATTACAAAATCTAACATAAAATTCTGAACTAATTACATATAAATGTAATAACTGTTTAACCCTAGAATTCTATCTAAGAATTTTAAAAGCTCAGTTTCACTTTAAACAATAAAATAATATGAAGCATATAAACAACTAGAAAATAAAAATTATAGATATTTAATACAGAGCATAAATATTATAATTATAACTTGTAAACATAATTACTATATTGGGAGATGTAGAAACCTCATACCTGCAACTTCTCATCTTGTTTCAATGCCTATGAACCTTGCACACTTAAACACACTGAATTAATAAAACCCTAATTAATTATGACCTTTAGATATGTTAACCAGATAACCTTGGAACTACCACATACCTCTCGACCATGACTTGGAATCGTTCCCTGTTCTAATCCGAATCTCCCCGATCTAGCTCCAACATGCAAGTATTCTATATCTCCTAAAGGTGAGACTTCTCTTCTTTGGAATATCAAGCTCTGTATAAGATTTCTTTTCTTTTGGATATGCTCTCCAAAATTATTTAGGAACAATCATAAGATCCCTAAGCCTTCTCTTGGCTTGGGTCTTTATAGATAATCTTTAGGAAAGGGAATTTGTTTTAAAACTTCAGTTAGATCATGAATCCATTATTTTCTTGAAAATAATCTTTAATTGATTTATGTGGATTTAATAATTATTTTGTTTGACTTAGGAACTTTTTTACGAGTTCCTAATTTGAATTTTAGGATTGAATATTTATTGAATCATTTTAGTAAATAATAAATATATAGACTCTTTATTTATTATTTTTGTTATCCTTATTTCGTTATATTTAATATATATAATTATTCTTTTATTCATAATATATATAAAGTATATATATATATATTATTTAATATTTATTTATGCCTCATATATCATAATCTTATTTATTTGATGCTTCTCTTATCTTATACTTATTTCATCTATCAAGGCCTCAGGTAGGGTTGGTGAACTAAGTTAGGAAGCTCTAGAGCCTCCTTGCATGTTTGATTACCTCATATATTGTGGTAGTTATTCTAGTATTTGATGAGAACTAGATTGGGAATTTCATTTAATCAACTCAAAATACGTAAGATAAGGTCGATTATTTTCAGATTCGTTCTCACTCAACAAAATTAATTTAAGTAACTCCTAGCATTATTCAAAGCCCAAGCTCAACGCTAATAACTCAGAGTTACAGTTAATGCAATTCCAGAGCCTCTCGCTCAACATTAATGCTAGGATGTACTTGTATAATACACCTAGATATACAATGGCCAAGGATCTGATGCTCCAGAGCTTATGCTCAACATTAATTTGGAATTTTCTAGGGCTTATGCCCAACACTTCCAATCTTATAACTCATGTGATCCAGAGCTTATGCTCAACACAAAATATCATAACTCATGTGCTTCAGAGCTTACACTCAACATAAGATTCCATAACTCATGTGTTCCAGAGCTTGTTCTCAACACAAAATATTATCACTCATGTGCTTCAGGTTTTTCTCCTAACACATTATAGAACTCAATCATGCATTCAGTCTTCTACACATTGTATCACGATAATCATCTCAGAGTATCATACTATGACAATAATCTTTGTCCATGAGGGTCCACCCCCAACATAAACAATCACATACATGATAATAAAACATATGCATTGGATTACATCCAATATATCTAACTAATCAACATAACTCATGTGTAGTGGGGCCTCACACCCAATATACAAACATGAACATCAAAGTAACTCATATGCAATGGGACTCATGCCCATTATAGTTAAGGTCAAAATTCAGGATATTACATAATGTGATTTATATGAAGACGGTCTCTTCTATATAACTTTTAATTTGATTCTGAAACATTATCACAACACTTTATTGAGTCTTATATCTAGATAAATTCAATTTGGATTACACCATTTAGTGTTCAATGAATTGCATATTATTACTCAACAACTTTGACAAGAACTTGAATCATGAGTCTCATGATATGCCCTTCCACATACAGTTTTAACCTTGGCACAAAGGTCACCCGTATTTGGAATGAACCAAATCATGCGCACTATGAATTTCAATTTGCCAAGAATACCAACATACTCTATAGGATTTGTATGATCTTCCAAGTCTATAGTATTTTCAATTCTATAAACTATATCCTTACAAGGTCAAAATATGGCTTTACTATAACCAATCCTATACACTAACTTTAACACAAATGATTAGGCGTTAATTATGCATAGTCATCCCACTCCCTTACTCAATGATTTTGTAAGGACACACATACTCTTCCATAAATAATTTCCTTCTAATTTAACTTGGAAAGTGTGCTAGTTCACCTAGGATCTAATCTTATTACAACATTCATAGCCACTACTTAAACTTTGTCTACCCACAAGAGGACTACAAGAATCCCCTATTCTTTAATAATTATCTTCTTACAAGGCTCCATCGATACAATTTATAATTACTATTATGTAATTCTCTAATTCCTTTCTTCATATCTTCTTATCTTCAATCATACCTTGCAATATTAACATGTACATATTACACCTACAATATGCTACCCATGGTGATCTCTAAGGCTATATATATATCTATCTTGGACCTCAATATTCCCGTCTTAATAAGCCCTCTTACAGGTTTAACCATGGGGTCAATATGTCCTCATATTTGTCAATTAGATGTGCTCCCAATTTTAGTTTAAACAACCATGAATTATCTTTAGTTTAATTACACAGAAAATATAGGTCTTGTAATGATCACATTACATTTGCATACCTATTACTCCATTGTAACTCCAATTCTTGTATTTATATATATAGATATAAAATTTGTTATAAAATCTATTATATATACTTTAACTTTTACCTTTAATGTTTTGCATGTGTTTATTAGTTCTCAACTTGTAATATATTAGTGCATTAAATTATCACATCGCTTATATTCACCTTATATACCCACTCCTTACACTTCTAGTACATATTCATGGTTGATTACTACTATCACTTGCATACCCAACTATTGATACCACCTACACCCTACCATAATTTGTTAAGATCCTCTATATCGGTATGCTTATACAACACTAACTCCATATGCTTTCTATATGTAACTATATCCTTTCTGATTTCGATTTATTTTATTGTTATGACCTATCCATTCACCCTATATTTACTTCTTATTTTATTCACTATCTACTAATATAGATAATATACTTAATTTATTGATTTTATTAAACAACATTTATATTACATTAAACTATTACAACCTTTATAGCCAATAATACACTTATTATTGTCCTTCCATAACCATCCCATAATAATTACATATTATGCAACATTTTTAGATTTACTCTTAACTAATACACTTAATGCATAATTTCTATCCACCTTACTACCTCGCTTCACCACAACTTCCAACCCGGTGCTAGGAATAACACCCTTACAAAAATAAAAAAAACTAAGGTAACATAAGTATATATCAAGGTAACATAAGTATATACTCACAGCTACAAACTACTTTACATTATGAATAAAGATTGTTCCAGTGACAAACGTCAATGACACAATAGTGACTCAGTTCTTCGAGTAGCATATCATCACAAGGTTTGGTGTCCCCTACGTTTTAGTATTTTATAATGCTTCACATTTTTAAATCTATGGATTTTACAAAGTTTTCATTGGAGAAGCGGATTGACTCGCATTATTTTGCAAACGTATATGCATAAGTTTATAATGTTACATGACTTCTATGACTTCTAACCTATGATTCTTACATATACACCAAATCGATTAATTTACCGCATTATACCGTGTAATATTGTGCCTCATCAATTAATCTATATATATTCAACATCATCAATTTAATTGTTGTTTATTTATAATTTACTCTATTTAATATATTTATATATTATCATTCAACACATTTATTTTTTATACCACTTCTTAAGATTTAGAGGCTAAAAGAAAATTAAGATATTATAAGGAGGTCATCAACCATACTCTAGAAGATCAAAAGTATCTCTGTGTTTTAACTAGTTGAAAGAAAAAAATTAATATAGCCAAGATTAAAATGAACTCTCATGAGCTTCATAGTGAAACGGGTCGTTGGGCAGTTCCTAAAACACTATGGGTGGAAAGGATCTGTCATCTTTGTGAGAATATGAACATTGAGGATGAAAATCACTTCCTCTTAGAGTGACTTGCATACACCCACATTAGATCTCAGTTTCATAATCTTTGTTACAATACCGACCTTCCTAGCCTTTTAACATGTCAAAATTATAGTGAGCTCGAGACGCTTCTCTCCAAGCTCTTTGAGCATAGAAATACAATTTTGAAACAAACTAAATACTTCGTTTCTTTAGGTTTGATAAACTAAAGTTTGGTCTTAGTGAACGTTAACCATCATCACCATCATCATCATTCAAATAGTTATACTTAATTATACGTATAAATTTATGTTATTAATTATTTTTAGAATAATTTTTTGTAATTTTCTTAGTGGTTTCAATGATATATATATATATATATATATATATATATATATATATGATTTTAATATTTCTCTTAATTAAACTTTTTTAAAATTTTAAATAAGAAAATAAAATAAAATAAGAATAGTTGGACAAGCATGAAATAATTAAGAAATGAAAATATAAGTAAATTATAATAAATTAATAAGCTAAAATTGATATAATAGTAAAATGGAGTGAAAGTTAGAAATGAAACATAGGATGATGTTTTTTGTCTAATTAATTTTAATTATAACGATGAATGGTTTTTTTATTCTAAATTGCAAGTAAAAATCATCCATCAAGGATTTAATAGTTTTTATGCTTTACTATTTATAATATTGATAGATTCTCTTAAATGTAAACTATTTTATTATATATTCAAAAATATATATATTCAAAAATATATATATATATATATAATTGTTTTTAAAATATCATATTATTAGAAATGCATTATGCTCTGTTATTCAACTTTCTCATATTTAAAGTTTTATGATATTATGATAAATATATGTTAAAGAAAACATGCTCTTCTTAGAGTAATGATGAATATTAGAAAGTAACATTTTCCTCAAGTCAATTACTCACATTTACTACTTACATTAGAAGAGATAAAACACCGGTCTAAGTGCTCTAGAGTCTAGTAGTTTGATTTTCTATTTTTTCTCTTAATGGCCTTTATGCATTTATAATAAAATGGATATTTAAAAATATATTTAAGATTGCATCATTTTTAATTATGAATATTGTATTACTCTTTAACTATTCATTTCTAATGGTTTTCATTAAGAGTGTGCATCACTTTTAAGCTTATCCTTATATCTATTTCATAATTATTCATTCGTTGCATATTTGGTAAGTTCTAATGGTTTTCATTAAGAGTGTGCATCACCTTGTGTTTTTATTAGTGCAAGTTCAAAATACTCATTTTGTGTTGCTTATGATATATAGGGCATCCTTTGGAATAAGAAATGTTTCTTATGTTTTCACAAAATAATTATATGTGTAGATATTTAGATATTATCTCATATTTTGGATTTATTTGAGGGAAATTAACAAGATTGACCAAGTGTAACAAGTGTATAGCAAAGGGCGGTCGAGGGGAGGGGTTCTCATCACCTCAGATGGAAAATAGGAAACAACTTACTCTTAGGGTCTAGGACATGAAACAAACAATGTAGTTGAAGCTTTGGTCTTCTGACAATGCCTCCATCAAGCCAGAAATCAAGGTATCAATGAAATTCTAGTGGTCGAATATTCAATATTAATAATCCAAGATCTCTCTAACAACTCGCTACCATCTTAGATGTAAATCCGACAACTCATCAGGAAAATTCAAAGCCTCGCCAATTCTTCCGTAAACTTGATTACTTTCATGTCCTAAAGAAACTAAATGGTAAAGTGAATCATGCCGCGAATACAACTACAACTCTCGGCAAAGGATTCATTGTGAAGAATGGTTCCAACACTATTTTTCAAGTCCCATAGGACTAGGGCTTATGGTCCTTTGGACTCACGTCATGCCCCTCTGGCGTAATGCATTATGTGGAGCTCCTCAACTCATGGCGCATCTGTTCGATAGCTGTGGGCACATGGGTTTATGTGTCACATGCCCAAATTTTGCAAAAAAACAATTTTATATTATTTGAGGAACAATATGTTAAATTTTATGCTAAGTTCTAATTGATGACCCAATGGGGTCAAGGATATTTAATGTAAACTCTGAATATTTTATTTATAAATAAATAAATGAGGAGACAACATCTTAGGAGAGTTGTTGAAAGAGTGTTTACTGGTCAAATTTGTGGAGGAGACTGGGTGGAGAGCAAACTAACATGTGGCAGCATCCTCAAAACACTTCCAACTGTTGCAAGTGGCAAGCTCCCTACATTTGTGGTCATGATTCCCCAAGAAAGAGGAATCAGAGCAAGTGGCTACATTAATGAAAACTGACCCAAAAGACCTAGGCATCTTTATAAAAATTCCCAATAAAGAGAGCTAAGGCGGCTCATTCTAGAGAAGTGATCATCCAGGGTGATTGAATTTACTTTAGAGAAATTCAATGGAAGGGAAACTGGAAAAATGTTTGAGGGGATAACTATTCAATGATCTTGTTGCAACTTTTAAGCTGGAGATCATACTGCTGAGAGCAAATTGTTGTTACTGAGGTATTGAACTAGTCAGGTGACAGAGGGATTCTGCAATTGCATACTCCACCCAGTTCTCAACCAAGAAGACCAGGAACAGGCTCAGGGGTCTTGAGGAAGTGTTGTTTGAGCGCTCTCCAGGAAATTGGTAGGGAGGAACGGCCTCCTAAAGTTGTTGTCGTCTTGTCCTCAATAGGTTCTATGTTATTTTATTTTACTGTCTTAGTTAAATAAATATTAGTTTAGATGTTACATGAATGTAATTAGTTCTGAGTTTGTAAATTGTTGAGTTAGTATTCTTATTAGACTGTTAATAGAAATGAAAATGATTTAGGAAAATAATGAAATATAAAGGATTTAAAATTCTAAGCTGTGTTTTTCCACAGCTGGTTACAGGCCGTACTCTAGCATAGTTAGTTTGATTAAGGTAAATGAAATAATTCTTGTAATGGAATGAGAATAGTAAATGTGAATTCTGCATCTGTATGTAGATAAAAATAGATTGTATTTTAATGTTTAGAATGCAATGAGAAAGTAGTATTGTAGTTTGTTTATATTTATTGTTTTAATTTAGTTTATGTAGATGAAAACACACATGAAAGAAATAGTATTATACACTAGTACCACAGTATTAGAAATATAAGTCTATAGGAAATAATAACTATTATTCAAGAAAATATGTATACAAGTTAATAACTAAACAATTCTGGAAAATATTAACTTAATCTTAAACTATTATTATTAAAAACTATATTAGGGTTTCTCTTATAAACCCTTATTTATGTAAAATAAATAGAGTTCAGGGTTAATAATCTTTTATCTATAGAGCTCTAAATAATTATAAGTTACAAAGAAAAAATAAATGTATTTATAAGTAATAAACGAAATAACTAAGACTTATATACATTCATGCTTTAAAAAAAACAAAAAAAACTAGAGAGGTTATCACCTGTGAAAAAACTAAGGGTCAAAACCCTTTCGACTAAACTATTCAAGTACAAGTTAATCTATATCTAGTTACATTGCTAACTAAGATTTGAAAATAACAAGGAAACTATAAACTGTGCATTAGATTGATTATAGTTTTATCTTTAAAACTTTAAAATGTATTTACAAACATTTTTAAATTAAATACTTCATTAATGTAACACCCCGGTTTTGACCCCGTTTGCATTAAATGTATATGATGTATATATTGTAATTAATCATGGTGCGGAGCTAAAGGCCAAGGCCCCACCATCGATTTGGATATGTTATGTTTCGGATTTGGAATTGTCATCGATGGTATATCGGGACATACAACATATATTAAATTGTGGCATCATGTAAACATGCACTTTAATTAAATAACCCAACCAGCAATGTTTGCGGCAACTAAATTGAGAAGGGGCATGATTCTCATAAGGATAAGGGGGGGGGATGTCAAACCTTGAACCAATGGGGAAAAATCCATGTGTCACCACCCTGTTTGATTTTCCCATCTTTCCTTGTCTTATCCAACTACCACTTTAATGCTCTGCAAAGTAGTTGAGGCAGTTATTGTTGGGGAGTGGAGTGTGGTAGGATTGTCAGTCCTTGCCCACACGCACACTCCACCAGCAAATAGAACCTCACGTTGGGTAGAGGAGGCAGACTCTCCATAATTCCACTCTCTCCATGATGGTGCTGGAAACACTCCCACACTTCCCACTCGCCATTCTCCATTGTTGCTCATTCTCACGCAGGGAAAAACGTCCTGTGTCTCACGCAGAGGATTATTTTTCTGTTTGGTCTCATGCAGCCAGGAGAGGGAGCCATTTTTTACTGTTATTCGCATTTTCTACAGAGAGGTATCTAGTGTGTTTCCATCCGTATATTGGGATCTTGTGTAAATTTCTCTCATGCACTAGCTGGGAGGCTGATTTCCTTCCCCATTTGCGATCTGTGTAAGTCTTTCTGGTGGCTTCATTGTTGAGAAGAGGTTGTTGTTTCCCCACGTTGTTGGTTGTGTCTGTTTTACATTTTGGGACTGATGTAAGTTGGTTTGGAGTCGTTTTGGCCACGATAGGGCCAAGAACGACTAAGGAATTGTTTTCCCTATCCAAGCTGTGAATCGCTTGTGTGACTGCGTGTATGCAGTGGTTGGTCTTTGGACTGTGTTGGAGTAGGGATGAGGGATTGGTTTGCTTCATAACCTGGTGTGTTTTGGAACCACACAGACAAAGCTAGAGGGTCGGATTTCTTCTCCACAACCCCTGAATAGCACTGGAAGGGAGGTCAGGGCTTGAGGGACTGTGTAGTAGAGAACGGACTAATTTCCTTGCGTTGGGTGTGTCTGGGTGTGCTAGAAGTCAGGCTAGTTCTAGTGTATGTGTCCTTAGCTCTGCAATGGGCTCACTAGGTTAGCATATGACATTTCCTAGCTCCTTGATGGCCTAATAAACTTGACCATGTTGGCTTGGTTGTCTTGTTGATGGCCTGATAAACCCAACTGCGTTGGATTGGTTGTGTTTTGTGTATCCTTAGTATGTGTAAGCCTGCTTGTTCCTTATTCCTTGGGGAATCATGCCCAGCTCGGGGCTGGCAGCATTGCTGAGAGATTTAGGAGCATGCTAGCCTATGGTTGGGTGGAACATTGCAGCGACGTAGCTAGTTGCGGGACTAGTTCTTTATGAGATAAGTAATCTTGACCATTTCGTCTCTGTATTTATATTTATTGTTTAATGAATATGATGAACATGTTGAATGCTTGTCTGAACGTACGTTTTCTTCCGCTATATGATAGATAATCATGTATTCCTATTCTAGTTCAAAGAAATTTGTTTTAGATTTTTAGGTATGTTCATGTTCATGGGGCTTTTAGCCCGGATGTTTAATGTTATGGTAGCGTCCTCTTCGTCAGTTGGAGGGTCGGGGACATTACAAGTAACAGGTTAATGAACAACAATACACCTGTAATAGCGAAACTGAAGTAAACAAGAAACAGTGCGCAAGTAATAATTTATTTAAGAGTACATTTACGCAAGGGTTTCTTTTCCATTAAACCCTAACTATTATTCTCGACTGATAGTATAAAATTATAAATTTTACATTATGACTGTTCTACAGTCTTCACATTAACACTATTTACTTATAAATGTATCATTAACAGTAAATTACTTCACTGACAATTGAAGAAGAAAAACCTATTTTACAGTATTATCATTTAAAATATAAATTAGAATAAAACAGAGTAATTGAAATAGAATTCAATTTTAAACCATGAGTATAGGAAAAACCCTTTTATCTTAAAACCAGAGTATGATATTATCAAGCCGTAAGGCTGTAATCACTTTTACAAACCAAAGAAACTACTTACAAGTCACAGCTTAAGAGCCGGAGCTACCCAACAACACGCAAGGGTTTTTAAAAACAAAACTAAGTATTAACAAATACTAAGCATCTAAACATTAGAGGAACCGAAGCTATGCTTCCCTTCAAACTGTAACTCCTTCCAATAACTATTGAAAGCAGGGAGATGCCACAACAAACCCGGGCTTACCCATTATGGCCACGAAGTGAACCAACGTTGGAGAGGTTTCCTTCAATCCCGTAGCTGAACTATAATCTGCAAGAACAAGACTGAATGCATTAGTTAGAAGTTGTATTCATTATGCTAAAAACAATAACTATAAATTAATAATACTAAGCAGGGTAAGACTATTACCTATAAGTAAGAAGTCTGGAGCCAAGGAGGAGACTGAACCAGTTCGAGGAATTCCACCTTGAAGAAATGAAACCCTCGTGCCAAACCTGTGACAGAGGCAGCGAGGTTCTTATTCCAGTTTTCATCGATGATGGAGAAAGCCATGAGCAGAGACAAGGGTAACGCTATGCTTAGTTCTCTAAATACTGACAGAGTTAAGAAAACCACCCTCACAGTGTTCATTAACTTCCAGAAAGAAACCAAGTTACAAACTGTGAATCCCTTAACTCTTGCACAAACAATACAGCACTATACCATACACAATGGAGCTATTAAACGATGAACCAGCGAGCCTCTCATGGCCATAAAGAAACCCAAACAGTGCAGAGCCAAACCCTTGAAGGATAATGAAGAGGATAGGGTTTCTATGTGAGTTTTTAAATCGACCAATGCATGGTGGAGACACATCCACGTGCCCATCGAAAATTTTATTCAGAAGTGGGTCAATCCATATAGTTAACCTACACTATCGGGTGAACACATATTATTGCCAATCATTTATACCTTATAACTAATGATAATGTTTTGTATTAAAGGTATTTTATCATTTTCATGTAGGATAACATTGCAATCGACCTTTCGGTAAAATCATATATTCTATACAGCTAATAGTAAGGTTCTGTATTAAATCAATTCTTATCACTTGCTTTCCGATAACACTATAATCAATCAATTGTGAATGTATCTATATATATATATATATATATATATATCATTTGCATTTGATAACTTTGAGATCAATAATTTCTAAAAGTATATATTTGTGATCAATAATGGAGTCTATACCATTGACCTTTAGTCGATAGCACTTCTAAGTGCTCTTCATATACACCTTGTTTTCAACATATTAAGCATTGTTTGGGAGATAGCTTTATGTAAGAAATAAACTAATGAAGTCATTATCTTTAGTTCAACTTTATGTAAGTAAATGTTAGGTAGTATTTCTACACTAGTATAACTCTTACAAATGCATAAATTTGACAGTGTTATGGTTGGAAGACTTCATGGAAGTTAGTGTTCTTTTGGTTTCTATAAAGAACCAAACTCATAGTAAATAAAACCAATATTTATACTACACCTTGGTAATTACAAGGTAGTAAGACTACCTAAAGTAAAAGAAAAAATTACTTAGTAATATTAGTAATGATATGGTAATGTAATATTACAACAACACATGTGACTTGGTGATAAACTAGAAAACTAAAATTTATAGCTTGATGACTAGTAGTGCAAGTAGACAATTATAACTGTTTACAAGGAATAGGTTGATATTTATCACTTCTAAAAGAGAGTTATAGGTAATCTATTTGTAAACTTTTTCTTTGAATATCTTAGACTTATATTCATGTGTATAAAGTAGCACATTGAATATTAGACATAGCAATTGCAGTAATTTCATGCTTCAGTAAACGTGTTTTTATGTTAAATTATGAGCTCTATGCTCATCAGTAGAACTTGTGAGTAACTTGGCATATAACATTAAAAACGGAAACTTAAGTAGAAGTCATGCTGGTAAAAGACATTAGTATGATAAGGATATTGGTCTCTATGACTAACTTAAAATAATGTCATAGATTCAAAAACAACAAAGAAAGTTAGTTTACCTCATCATAGTCTTGATTTCTATTAATCAATTTATTCTCTAGCATTTTTAATATGCTAAAGAAGTACTTCTTGACTTAATGCAAAAACAAACTCCTACTTGTTCAAAAATTTACCTGTTGAACCTGTAAGAACCAAAAATCCAACTAAGTTAGCAATTGCTAAGTAAGCCCCAGTTTAGAACATAGCTTCTCACCTACTTGACAAAAGCAAATCATCAGTACAGCTAGAAGTAACTGAATGCAGGTCATATACATAACATATCAAAATTAAAGTGGTATTAGTTTTTATGTGTTTGAAGTTAATCACTACATATTGTTAACTGTTTCATTTTCCACTAGCTGCTAGTAGTTATTAAACTGTGACTTTAGACATTTATGTTACATTAAAAATTTTAAATTTTTGTGAAAATTCAAGGTTATGACATGTGGTATCAAAGCACAAGGTTCAAACACTAGGCCTTGATAAAGCTCAACTTGCTTATATGAAACAGTGTATTAAATCATTTTGTTGATGTTGTTTTCTTTTAATGTTATTCAACAGAGAAATTTGTTTTTGAGTTTAACAACAGGTATGGAAAGAATGGAGGAATATGCGGAAGAGGAATCTCCTTTTACTAAACAAGAAAAATTACAAAAGAACCTATACAAGAAGACATAAGCACTAATTCCTCAAAAATTTTACAAACAGTAAAAGAATTAAAATCTGAAATGGAATCTATTAAAAAAAAATGAGAGGATTCTGAGAGCTCAAGAGGAGCTGAATCAGATCCTAACAGAAAGATTTCATACTGAGGGAAGGGGTAAAAGAACTAAATTAGAAGACATAAGTTACCAACATAAGTATAAAAAGACTAAACAAACTAAAAATGAAAGCATCTCATCTTCTGAAGTATTTGGTGATCAACGTAATTTTCATTCTGCTAGTGATAGTAGTGAGGATAATCACCACTCTAGGAAAAGAAAATATAAACCTTATGAATAAATTTATGGAGAGTTTAAAAATATCAAACCGCCAACATTTAATGGGGAAACTGAAAAGGGGGAGGAAGCAGAATCCTGGTTATCTGGGATGAAGAAGTACTTCTAGATTTATAACTATTCTAACCAATTAAAGGTTAGAATGGATATCTATAATCTTTCGGGGAAAGCTGATATATGGTGGCAATATTTAAAGAGAGTGAAAGGAATAAGAGAGAAAAACATAAATTGGAGTACTTTCAAGAAGTACTTTAAAAAGAAATTTTTATCTGAACAGTACTATGAAGAAAGGGCTAAAGAATTCTATGAGTTAAAACTGGGTACAATGACTATGAAAGAATTGAACAATAAGTTTTTAAGTCTTCTTAAGTATGTGCCATACCTTGTAGATGAAAAACTGAAGGTACAACGATTCCTCATCTGTTTACCTTATCACATAAAGGATAGGATTGAGTATGACAATTAAAAAACTCTAGAATAAGCTATGAGGAAAGCCAATTTATGTTATGAACTGAATCAAAAAAAGGAGAGCATGGCCAACTGGAAGGCCAAAAAGAATAATAATAATTATGATCAAAAGAAGAAAGAGTTTGTGCCCAATCGGAATTCTAAAAATAATAAGGCCAAAAATTTTCCTAATAAGAATTTCCAAGGGAATAAAAATATTTCACCGAACAATGAGAATAGTCAAAAGAGTAAAGAGTCTGCTAATAATCAGGGTAATTACACAAAGAAATTTGAACCAAAAGAACCCGTAAAGTGCTGGGAGTGTAATGGCCCACGTTATGCCTCAGTCTTTCCTAATCGAAAAAAGACTGTCAATAATATCCATACAATACAGGAGGAGATGACTGTTGGAGATTTAGCAAAGACTATGCCCAGGATTAATGCAGCCTTGGAGAATCGACAAGCAAATGATCAAACTTCCATGGTGGAAGTAGAAGGTCAGATAAACCAAACAACCATAGCTATTTTAATTGATCCAGGAGCTAGTCTAAGTTATATTTCACCTAAATTGGTAGAAAAATGTAAGCTTCCTGTTGAAAAGTTTGTAAGTTCTTGGTTGGTTTAGTTAGCTATTGGTGCAAAAAGGAAGGTAACTTGTTTTGTAAATAATTGTGCAATAATTATGGATCAATTTGAAACTTTTGTAAAGCTTAATGTACTGCCTCTGGGTTCATACGACATACTAATCGATATGGATTTGTTAGAGCAACATAGGGTGATCTTAACCTGGTATGATAAAACCTTTACTTGTATAAATAATGATGAAAATACAATAAGTGTAAAGGGAATCCCTAGAAAAACAACCATAAGGTAGATTTCTGCTCTGCAGCTTAAGAGAGCTGTTAGGAAAGGTTGTAAGGCTTATGCAGTAATGGTAACTAATGAATAAAATTTAAATAACATCCATAAATTAAAATTGGAGGATATACCAGTTTTAAAAGAGTATGCAGATGTATTTCCAGAAGAAATTCCAGGACTACCTCTGAAAAGGGAACTAGATTTTACCATTGAGCTGGTACCTACTGTAGTACCGAGCTCAAAGGCCCCTTATCGGATGAACATACTTGAACTTAATGAACTTAAGTCACAATTGAAAGAACTTATTGACAAGAAGTATATTTGACCCAATGTGTCTCCCTGGGGGGCACCTGTCATCTTCGTTAAGAAAAAGGATGAAACTCTACGACTTTGCATAGATTACCGTCAGTTTAATAAGATGACTATTAAAAATAGATACCCGCTTCCTCGCATAGATGATCTGTTTGATCAACTGCGTGGAGCCACGGTGTTTTCAAAATTTGATTTAAGGTCTGGATATCACCAAGTTAGAATTAAAGATGAGGACATCTTTAAAACAACTTTTAGGACTCGATATGGCCATTACAAGTTTGTCGTCATGTCATTCAAGCTAACTAATGCTCCAGTTGTTTTTATGTGTCTAATGAATAATGTAATACATAAATATCTTGATAAGTTTGTGGTCGTGTTTATCGACGACATATTAATCTATTCAAAATCTGAAGAAGAACATAAGGAACATTTAAAAATTGTCTTGCAAGAGTTACGATATCATCAACTCTTTGCAAATTTTAGTAAATGCGACTTCTTTAAGGATAAAATCCAGTACTTAGGTCATGTGGTGACTAAGGAAGGAATTTCGATGGATCCCTAAAAGATAAAGGCGATTGAAGATTGGCCAGTTCCTAAAGACGTAACTCATGTTCAATCCTTCATGGGAATTACCAGTTATTACCAGATGTTCATTGAATGGTTTTTGAAAATCGCAAATCCGATAACCTCCTTGTAGAAAAAGGGAAAGAAATTTGACTAGAATCAGAAGTGCAAGGAGAGTTTTAAAAAGTTAAAAACCTTATTGACTAGTGCACCTATTTTAAGAATAGATGATCCAAATAAAGATTTTATAGTGTGTACTGACGCCTGCAATCATTGATTAGGCAGAGTATCGACTCAAGAAGGGCATGTTATTGCTTATGAGTCTAGGAAATTAAAAATTCATGAAAATAATTATGCAACTTATGCTCTGGAATTAGCTGCTGTCATACATGCTCTAAAGATGTGGCATCATCATTTAATTGGAAGAAAATTTATTTTAATGACAGATAATAAATGACTAAAATATATGTTAGATCAAACTAATTTGAATGCTAGACAAGCTAGGTTGCTAGATTTTCTAAGTGAGTATGATTTCGAAATTCAACACATTAAAGGGAAATAAAATAAAGTTGATGATGCATTAAGTAGAAATGCAAGGCTAAACTTTACAACAGTTATCAGCACTTATACAACAGATCTGGAAGAACAGCTTAAAGTAGGGTTAGAACAAGATGAAATTTACTAAAAATTACAATTAAAAGCAAAAGAAAATCCAATAGAAAGTTTAAGTAAAGGGTACAGCTTGAAAGAAAAAGGATTTTTACTGCATAAATACAAAATGTATGTACCTAATATAACTAAAGTTAATTTATTAATTTTAGAAGAAATCCATAAAACTCCATACTCATGCCATCCGGGTTATCAAAAGACTGTAACTATGTTAAGAAAAGAATATTTTTGGCCAAACATGAAGACTGAACTGGCAAAATATATCGCTAGATGTTTTGAATGTTAGCAAGTAAAAACTGAACATCAACTCCAGCTAGATTACTTCAGCCATTTACCATTCCTAGCTGGAAATGGGAGATAATTAGTCTTGATTTTGTTACTGAACTGCCTAAAAATCAGAATTTAAATGATTTTATAATGGTAGTGGTTGATAAATTAAGTAAAGCAGCCCATTTTATACCTGTAAAAAATTCGTATAAAGCTGCAAACATAGCTGATATCTTTTTAAAGCAAATTTTTCGACTGCATGGAATACCAAAAGTTATAATCTCATATCAAGACCCTAAATTTAAAAGTAACTTCTGGAGATATCTGTTTAAAGGATTAAATACTACACTAAATTTTAGTACTTCGCTCCATCCTCAAACTGATGGACAGAATGAAAGAGTAAATCAAGTACTGGAAGATTTAATAAGAATGTATGTAAAGGATCAGCTAGGTAAATGGGAGGATTATTTCCACCTGGTAGAATTTGCTTATAATAATAATTATCAAGCTTCAGCCAGATTTAGTCCTTTCGAAATCATGTATCGAAGTAATTGTAACACTCCTATCTCTTGGAGTAATCCGGTGGACAGATTAGTATTACGTCCTGAATTATTGAAAGAAATGGAATAAATTGTAAATCAAGTACAAGGTAATCTGGAAATTGCAAAAGATCGACAGAAGAGTCAAGCAGACCTTAAAAGAACTCCAAAAGAGTTTCAGGTAGGTGAACATGTGTTCATCAAGGTGAGACCCAAAAAGAGCTCTCTAAGGTTGGGTAGTTGTGCCAAACTAGCACCTCATTACTGTGGTCCATTTGAAATACTATCTAGGACTGGACAGGTAGCCTATCAGTTAGCCTTACCACCGAATTTAAGAGTTCATAATGTTTTTCACATTTCTGTATTAAAGAAATATGTGCATGATGCTACTCATGTTATTAATTGGAATGATGTATAGGTGGAACCTGAATGCGATTTTCTGGTGGAACTGGACTGTATCCTCGAGTAGAGGGAGATCACACTTCGGAACCGCACCATTGGTCAGGTGAAGGTGCAATGGAAGCATTTTAGTCTAGAGGAAGCCACCTGAGAATTGGAAAGTCATACACAGGATGCATATCCAATTCTATTCTAGGGGAATTTTGAGGATGAGGAATAAATAACATCGAGGACGATGTTATAATTTAAGGGGGTGTGTATGTCACATGCCGCAATTTTGCAAAAAAACAATTTTATATTATTTGAGGAACAATATGTTAAATTTTATGCTAAGTTCTAATTGACGACCCAGTGGGGTCAAGGAAATTTAATGTAAACTCTGAATATTTTATTTATAAATAAATAAATGAGAAGACAATAGCTTAGGAGAGTTGTTAAAAGAGTGTTTACTGGTCAAATTGGTGGAGGAGACTAGGTGGAGAGAAAACTGACATGTGGCAGCATCCTTAAACCACTTCCAACTGTTTTAGGTGGAAACCTCCCTACATTTGTGGTCATGATTCTCCAAGAAAGTGGAATTAGAGCAGGTGGCTCAATTAATGAAAACTAACCCAGAAGACCTAGGCATCTTTATATAAATTCCCATTGAAGAGAGCTGAGGCAGGTCATTCTAGAGAAGTGATCATTCAGGGTGAATGAATTTACTTCATAGAAATTCAATGGAAGGGAAATTGAAAATTGTTTGAGGGGATGACTGCTAATTGATCTTGTTGCAGCTTTTAAGTTGGAGATCATACTACTGAGAGAAAATTGTTGTTACTGAGGTATTGAACTAGTCAGATGACAAAGGGATTCTACAGTTGCATACTCCACCCAATTCTCAGCAAAGAAGACCAGGAACAGGCTCAGGGGTTCCCGAGGAAGCGCTGTTTGAGCTCTCTCCAAGATATTGGTAGGGAGGAATGGCCTTCTAAATTTGTTGTCATCTTGTCCTCAACAAGTTCTATGTTATTTTATTTTACTATCTTAGTTAAATAAATCTTAGTTTAGATGTTACATGAATGTAATTAGTTATCAATTTGTAAATTGTTGAGTTAGGATTCTTATTAGACTGTTAATAGAAATGAAAATGACTTAGGAAAATAATGAAATATAAAGGATTTAAAATTCTAAGCTGTGTTTTTCCACACGTGGTTACAAGCAGTACTCTAACACAGTTAGTTTGATTAAGGTAAATGAAATAATCCTTGTAATGGAATGAGAATAGTAAATGTGAATTCTGCATCTGTATGTAAATGAAAATAGACTGTATTTTAATGTTTAGAATGCAATGAGAAAGCAGTATTGTAGTTGTTTATATTTAGTGTTTTAATTTAGTTTATGTAGATGAAAACACAAGTGAAAGAAATAGTATTATACACTAGTACCATAGTATTAGAAATATAAGTCTATAGGAAATAATAATTATTTTTCAAGAAAATATGTATACAATTTAATAACTAAACAATTATGGAAAATATTAACTTAATCCTAAACTATTATTATTAAAAACCAGATTAGGGTTTCTCTTATAAACCCTTATTTATGTAAAATAAACAGAGTTCAGGGTTAATAATATTTTATCTATAGAACTCTAAATAATTATAGATTACAAAGAAAAAATAAATGTATTTATAAGTAATAAACGAAATAACTAAGACTTATATACATTCATGCTTTAAAAAAAAATAGACAGGTTATTAGCTGTGAAAAAACTAAGGGTCAAAACCCTTTCGACTAAACTATTCAAGTACATGTTAATCTATATCCAGTTACATTGCTAACTGAGATTTGAAAATAACAAGGAAACTATAAACTGTGCATTAGACTCATTATAGTTTTATCTTTCAAACTTTAAAATGTATTTACAAACCTTTTTAAATTAAATACTTCATTAACAGGTTAATGAACAACAATACACCTGTAATAGCGAAACTGAAGCAAACAAGAAACAATGCTCAAGTAATAATTTATTTAAGAGTACATTTACGCAAGGGTTTCTTTTCCATTAAACCCTAACTATTATATTCTCGAATGATAGTATAAAATTATAAATTTTACATTATGACTCTTCCACAGTCTTCACATTAACACTATTTACTTATAAATGTATCATTAATAGTAAATTACTTCACTGACAGTTGAAGAAGAAAAACCTATTTTACAGTATTATCATTTAAAATATAAATTAGAATAAAACAAAGTAATCGAAACAGAAGTCAATTTTAAACCATGAGTACAGGAAAAACCCTTTTATCTTAAAACCAGAGTATGATATTATCAAGGCGTAAGGCTGTAATCACTTTTACAAACCAAAGAAACTACTTACATGTCACGTCTTAAGAGCCGGAGCTACCCTGCAACATGTAAGGGTTTTTAAAAACAAAACTAAGTATTAACAAATACTAAGCATCTAAACATTGGAGGAACCGAAGCTATGCTTCCCTTCAAACTGTAATTCATTCCATTAACCATTGCAAGCAGGGAGATGCCACGAAAAACCGGGGCTTACCCCTTATGGCTACAAATTCAACCAACGTTGGAGAGGTTTCCTTCAATCCTGAAGCTGAACTATAATCTGCAAGAATAAGACCGAATGCATTAGTTAGAAGTTGTATTCATTATGCTAAAAACAGTAACTAGAAATTAATAATACATTAGAGGAAATTTCAACTCAAAATGGGCCTTTCAACTTTAACTCAAATTCCATGTCATCATGTCTTAGCCAATGAAATTGCTTTAAATTTGAAATACTGTATAGGTCTTAAACACCTTTTTAATATATATTTGGGGATAGATATCATAAAAAAACCTACTTTTTTTGTTTATATTTTTGACATATCTCCCCGTGTTTTTACTCAAATTTCGATCGGGCAGCATACTTTTGATGGACCCCGCTACCCAAAAAACAAGAAATACCTAAAAATTTGTGATGATGACATCATCATCACATTTTTTTAGGTATTTCTTGTTTTTTGTGTAGAGGCATCCATCAAAAGTATGCTAAGTGGGTACTCGTTCGATGTGGAATTTAATTCCACATACAACGAGCTCTCCTGATCAAAATTTGAGTAAAAACACGGGGAGATATGTCGAAAATACAAACAAAAAAATAGTTTTTTTCTTTTCTTCCTTCAAAATTAAAAAATATTATTTTATTATTTTAACTATTATTTTATTAGTTTTTTTTAGGAGGCCCATTTTGAGGTGAAATTTCCTCTAATGAGAGCAAGGTAAGACTATTACTTGTAAGTAAGAAGTCTGGAACCGAGGAGGAGACTGAACCAGCTCGAGGAACTGCACCTTGAAGAAACGAAACCCTTGTGCCAAACCTGTGACAGAGGCAGCAAGGTTCTTATTCCAGTTTTCACCGACGATGGAGCAAGCCACAAGCAGAGAGAAGGGTAATGTTATGCCCCGTTCTCTAACTACTGACAGAGTTAAGAAAACCACCCTCACAGTGTTCATTAACTTCCAGAAAGAAACCAGATTACAAACTGTGAATCCCTTATCTCTTGCACAAATGATACAACATTATACCATACACAATGGAGTTGTCAAATGATGAACCAGCGAGCCTCTCATGGCCGCAAAGAAACCCAAACAACGCAGAGCCAAACCTTTGAAGGATAATGAAGAGGATAGGGTCTCTATGTGAGTTTTTAAATTGACCAATGCATGTTGGAGACAGATCCACGTGCCCATCGAAAATTTTATTCAGAAGTGGGTCGATCCATATAGTCAACCTGCACTGTCGGGTGAACACATATTATTGCCAATCATTTATACCTTATAAATAATGATAATGTTTTGTATTAAAGGTATTTTATCATTGTCATGTAGGATAACATTGCAATCGACCTTTCAGTAAAATCATACATTCTATACAACTAATAGTAAGGTTCTGTATTAAATCAATTCTTATCACTTGCTTTTCGATAACACTACAATCAATCAATTGTGAAAGTATATATATATATATATATATATATATCGTTATCATTTGCATTTGATAACTTTGAGATCAATCATTTGTAAAATTATATATGTGTGATCAATAATGGATTCTATACCATTAACCTTTAGTCAATAGCACTTCTAAGTGCTCTTCATACACACCTTGTTTTCGACATCTTAAGCATTGTTTGGGAGCTCGCTTTATGTAAGAACTAAACTAATGAAGTCATTATCTTTAGTTCAACTTTATGTAAGTAAATGTTAGGTAGTATTTCTACACTAGTATAACTCTTACAAATGCATAAAGTCGACAGTGTTATGGTTGGAAGGCTTCATGGAAGTTAGTGTTCTTTTGGTTTCTATAAAGAACCAAACTCATAATAAATAAAACCAATATTTATACTACACCTTGGTAATTACAAGGTAGTAAGACTACCTAAAGTAAAAGAAAATTTTACTTAGTAATATTAGTAACGATATGGTAATGTAATATTACAACAACACATGTGACTTGGTGATAAACTAGAAAACCGAAATTTATAGCTTGATGACTAGTAGTGCAAGTAGACAATTATAACCATTTACAAGGAATAGGTTGATATTTATCACTGCTTAAAGAGAGTTATAGGTAATCTATTTGTAAAAATTTTCTTTGAAGATCTTAGAATTATATTCAGGTGTATAAAGCAATAAATTGAATATTAGACATAGCAATAGCAGTAATTTCATGCCTCAGTAAAAGTGTTTTTATGTTAAATTATGAGCCCTATGCTCATCAGTAGAACTTGTGAGTAACTTGGCATATACCATTAAAAACGAAAACTTAAGTAGAAGTCATGCTGGTAAAATACATTAGTATGATAAGGATATTGGTCTCTATGACTAACTTAAAATAATGTCATAGATTCGAAAACAACAAAGAAAGTTACTTTACCTCATCGTAGCCTTGATCTCTATTAATCAATTTATGCTCTAGAATTTTTAATATGCTAAAGAAGTACTTCTTGACTTAACGCAAAAACAAACTCCTACTTGTTCAAAAACTTACCTGTTGAACCTGTAAGAACCAGAAATCCAGCTGAGTTAGCAATTGCTAAGTAAGCCCCAGTTTAGAACATAGATTCTCACCTACTTGACAAAATCAAATCATCAGTACAGCTAGAAGTAACTGAATGCAGGTCATATACCTAACATATCAAAATTAAAGTGGTATTATTTTTTATGTGTTTGAAGTTAATCACTACATATTGTTAACTGTTTCATTTTCAGCTAGCCACTAGTAGTTATTAAACTGCGACTTTAGACATTTATGTTACATTAAAAAATTTAAATTTTTGTGAAAATTCGGGGTTATGACATCACGCATGCAGAGCAACTCAAAGTCTTAAATTGGGAGTATGGCTCTGAGTCTTGTCTTAGGAAGCCTAACAATTTTTGTATGCAATATGTCCCATCTCCTGTACGTGAAGTATGTGGCTAATCGTCTGACGAATATGGGAGCAATGATCACAAAGGTTGGTATGGTTATATCTCAGGGCTATTGTAATTTCTAAGATCTTCAGCTTTGGTTTTCCTGCATTCACAAAGAATTTATTGAGTTTATTGGTATTCATGTTGTTCTCATCGCAATGGAAACATCCTCAGAGTCTACAATGTCTTCAGCTACAATCCAGTCCGTTGAATTTGATATCAGGGACATCAAGAAGAAGATAAAAAGGATGAACTGGTAGCTGAACAAGATGGATACCGAGGGAGGGCATCATCTGGAAATAATTGAGAAGGATATGGTTCAACTGAGAAAGGAATTTTCCCTTTCTATATCCCACACCGGACAGGAACTAACTAGGTTGCTAATAGATCTCGAAATCAAATTTGAAAAGCTGGAGCTGAAGGTGGTGAAAGTGGAAGCTTATCCGTTCACAGGTTCTTCCTCTCGCTACATCGAGAAAGCAAAGTGAATGAAGATCTTATAGGAATTTTGTTTTTTGGTTTATCTATAAGTTTAGTTGTGCATAGCGTGTAAATAGAAGTTTATCTCTTTGTATTTCTATGTTGAGCTGTATGGATAGTAGAAGTAACAACCCAAATTCTATAAGGGTTGTAGTTTTATCAACTTTGAATGTCGCTTCTTAAGGGCATCTATGCACTCTGTGGTACTGTTTCAGTGGTTATATCACTGTTTTATATAAATATAATCGTTCTTGCCTAAAAAAGCAAGTGTATAGCATAGATTCATTTCATGGTAGTCGTATCTTATTATGCTTAAAAGCATCTTGATTAAGATTTAAATAAGCTTCAATTAAAAGGTGCTTAAATAAATAGGCAACAATTTGTTTTTGTTTTTTCATATTAGTTTTTTATTATTAAATAGTATTTGTTTTGTGGTTATATTCACTCTAACAATATCGAATAAATACTTGATATAAAATTATATATTTTAGCAATTATTTAACACTTAACGTCTTTACAAAAGTAAGTGATTAATATTCCTATTAAGAATTATAATATATAAAACATGCTATTTCAATACTAATACATATTAGCTAGTAAATTATTTGAATAGTACATATTTCAATAACCAATAATAAGGTTTTTTCTACCCCTAAATTTTGGTTAAATCATTCAAGATATCGAAAAAAAAAATATCAAGTTGTATGTTTAGTTTTTCATGAGTCCAAAAATGTGTTTTAATAAATATATGTGTATAGATCAAAGTATTTTTCCTTATGGTTTGAAAAAAGATAGTTTGATTGTGGGAAAAATAAGTTTTCTTTTCTGCATTTGCTCTATCCACTTTTTCTTTAAAAAAATGTTCCCGACATTATAATGCACTTCAATTATTTACTATTAAAAAAATCCAACATTATAATGCACTTCAATTATTTAGTTTTTAAAAAATATCGAAAATGTTTATAATATATCATTGATGTTTTGAGCAAGAGATCATTAAACGAAGTAATCTCTTGATTAAGTAGTCACACAAGACTTCTATAATAGCTTGGAGGGAGGATAATAGCGACAGGACCATGACCTTATAATGTTAAGGGAAACCTTATAATGTTAAAGGAAAGGGCTTGTATCTCCATAAACTAAAAGCACCATCTCCAACACCCTATATGAGAAGTATTTGAATTAGACATAATTCCATGTATATATGTTTAGTGGTATATACATTAAAAAAATATTGACTTGGTTTTAAATTAAACATGGTATAGATTTTAAGAAAAAAAAAGTTGTTATCACATCTTGTAAAAGTATGTTTAACGTTTGCATTATCATACTATATAAATTAAAGAATCATAAAAAAAAACTTTATTATGTAAAGTGAAAACATGCTTAACCTAATACTATAAATTAAAAAAAAATATAAGAATTTTTATGTTAAAATTGAGAGATTATAATGTAAAATTAAAAGAAAACTATAAAATTTTAAAAAATGAAAATCATTTATGATTTATGATTTGATTGTGTAGAGAGGCGCTTTATACAGCTCAAATGGGTGAGATGTGTCTGTAACTTTGATATGGCACATGTTGGCTCAATAAAAATAATAATAATAGAAAGTAAAAAAATAAAAAAATACTTATAAAATGTCCACTTATAACTAAAAAAATAAAAAATAAAAAATATTTTACTCATATAAATATACAACCATATTAGGGAAACTCACAATTTTACAAACTTAGTAGTAAAATATTAGTAGTAAAATTCAATTGACTTAGTAACAAAACGAAAAAATTATAAAACCAAGAACATATAAAATTTAATTTAAAATTAGATAAATTATAAAACACATTTATGTAATTATATATGAAAATTCAATTTAAAATTTAGTTGAGTTGAAACCTAAGAAGACATAATGTTAGGAATAAAATATGTGATAGAAAATAAATTACAGAATAATAATGATTGAATATTACAATCATATTTGTAAGCTTCTTTAAATGCAAATACAACTAGCAAGAAACCAGGGGCCACTAAAACCATGTGCCTTAAACTACTTACATCCTTACTCATTCCCAAGTCAAGATTAACCCTGACATGTAAATGTTCATTTTTAGTTATATAGAAAAACAAGTCATTTCTCAAAAACATTTGGATACATGTTTAAAATCTTCATATTATGGTAAAGTGTTTTTCAAATTCCAATAATTCTAGATTTTAAAAATATATATGGATTATTTTACTCATTAACTACTCTTAATCTTCATTATTAGTTTTAAAGAAAAACAAGTAAAACAATTTTTGGAAAACAATTTGATTATATGATTATTAATGCTACTGAGCTCATTCTTTTACTGGTATTTACCCTATTTTGAAATTACTTAAACAAGTTGGTCATTTCCCTCCAAGTAGAAATACTTATTAGACATTTTTGTAAANNNTGTTTTTTAATAATATTTTTATAATAAATTTAAGAAATAAAATTTTAAAATTATAAATTATAAAAAATTAGAGTTTTTATGGCTTTTTATTTTAAATTGTATTTTTATCTATTTTAGTTTTTATTTTCTTTAAAATATATAAAGTTTGTTCTTAATATTTTTATAATGAATTTAAGAAAATAATTTTTTTTAAAATAACATAGAAAAAATTAGAGTTTTTATGACTTTTCATTTTAATTTAAATTGTATTCTTATCAAAAGTAAAACTCAATTTTAAAATCTAATACTTAAGTGTGTAAAAGACTTGATAAAATATAATGTATAATCAAATAAATTTTTAAAATATATATATAAAAAATACCTAAAATTATATTATTATTATTTTGGGGATTACGTGTAAGTTATTAAACCAAATGGATATGAGTGATAACTTATGCTTACACTACCAAAATAATCCAAAAAACAATGATATGTTATATGTTAGAAAGCAAAATCCCCTATATAGAATTATATTATTTATAGAAATCCAAATAAGTTAATATTGTTTTTGTTTATGTGATTTATTTTAATTTTATATTTTTTTTCATAAAAACTAGGTGTTATAAAATATCACTCTTCTCTACTTTTTATATAATACATTTAAACATTATATATATATATATATATATATATATATATATATATATCTTTAAATATATTTTAAACCTAACTAAAAATAAAAATGGGTAAACTTATCTTAGATATTATTTTTATACACTTATCATTATATATAACAATAACACATATCTATCATGAATAACATTCATAACCACAACAATATAATAATCAGCAATAACCATATTAATAAGATTAATATGTTAGGATCACACCCATATGCATAAATTACAGTTTAATTAGAATTAAAGTAAGGCAAACTTTGTAAACTCATTGGAGTTAAGCCAATAGTTGTATGCAATAGTTAATTTAAAAGTTAATATATCAATGATTGCACTTGAAGTAAAAGTCATGATTGGAATTGAACTTAAGTTAAAGTTGTCTCATCATTGGAGTTAAGCTAATAGTTGTATATAATAATCGAATAGTTGTAACATTATTATTGGATTTTTAATTACAAGGTTGTAATTGAAGTTTCATTTTTCCAACTATCACAAAATGTACTTATCACTTGTTAACCAAGCTATTTTTAATTTTTTATATTGTTGTTATCAATTCTGAACAAAGCCCATATAACCAATGTAGTACACTTGTTCATTCTAGTGTATAGATAAAAAAACATAAATAATAGTCCACACCAAAATTCTAAGATATAAAAGCCTATTGACATAACAAGAAAACCATGATGCATTTACTAAGATTAAAAATAATTTATAATAATTCATTTACCAAAATATAAAAATATTTTTCTAATAATAGTTTAAATCATTAACAATTTTTTATTTAAAAGTGTAGATTTATTTCAATTTTATTTCTATCCAATTTTAAGATAAAAAAGTAAACATTTTTTTAACTTTGTATTTTTAAAATAAGGTTGTATTTATTTATTTATTAATTTTTATTATAGATATGAAATATCTCATAGTAACCTATGGGTTAATCCTCGATTTTTCCCAATAAATTTAGTTCCTCGGCACTTTTCTTATTAAGAATGATACACTTTTAACTTATTATAACTATTTGTTTTTCAATTATATTCATATTAATTAAAAAATAAACATACTTATTTATCTAATAAATATTTGATTTCTATATTAGATCAACCATCAATAGGGAGCGAAGCAATTACTCTAACTAAGTCTTACATTAATGCTCTTCATATTTTTCACACGTAAGGAGCACACTAGTCTACATACTACATACGATCATGCGATCTTTGAGAGCACATGTATTTGAATCCAGTAAACTCTTATTTCATAGTTTTAATATGTTAGTAATTTTTTAAAAGTTTATTGAAGTTCACGACGTTATACCTTGAAGATAGCTTAGTGTCGATGGTCAACAAAAAATAGTTGTACCAGACAATTTCAATGGATGGTCCTGTTTGGGGGAGGACTATCCACTTTGAAAGCTCTGCAAATTCTTGTTCAAGATAAAAATAGAGTTTGAACGAACTTCAAAATTTTTGGATAATTAATTCAGAAGTTAAACAACAATCTTAACACTTTTTTACTATTAAACAACAATCTTATCACTTTTTAACTATTTAACCCGATAGAGTCGTGGACTCGTAAGTCCACGTAAGCATTTTAAATTATTTAATTTTCCTCTCGGACCACATATAGAGTCATTGTACCAATAAATAATGACGTAGGTTTAACTTTTGAAGGAGCCAGTTTGTTGTTCCTCATGCATGAAGCGCTACCTCACTTCATTTTGGAGTTCAAATAAATTTGGAGGTTGGATGTTAAGTCTTAAATGTTGGCCACATTCTTCCTTATAGTGTGGTGCATTACTCCCTATGTTGTGGTGTATTAGATATAATTCATGTCGGCTTGGATCTATTAATGGGTCTATTAGTTGTTATTGTACACCTTGGTCTCCTATATATATGAAAGATATATTTTAATATTACTCATCATTGTATTTTGTCTTGTCTTGTGTACTCAGTACATTGTGTAAGGAGGTTCCTCACTCAAAGAGGATTGCTATTTATCTATGTTATTCATTATTAATGAATGAATTACTCATTATTTTATGTTTCTACTCTTTTTATGCTATCTCTGGGGCTTGGTTGCATAACATTTCGTATCAGAGCTCTTTCCTCTGGACTGGCTTCTCCAAAGTGAGTCATGATGAAATTTATCCTACAACATTTTTCTATAAGGATTCATAGATCTAGGTTAAAAAACACACTTATACAACAGGATGAACTATCTCCAGTCCGAAATTCAGATCTTGATCCATTACAGTTTTACAGATAATTATGAAGGAATCTATGGTTTTTTACTAGTCCAAAACCTAATCTAAAACATGTGTTCTAGGGAAAAAGGTCATATCTAAGGAATCTGAGGTCCAAATTGAGTATAGACCAGGGTATAACTGGTAGAATTTTCAACTACATAAATAAAATATTGGACATGTGGCATATCGTACAAGTTCGCTCTTCTATACAGGCCAAAAATAAGAAGCTTTGGGATATTTGCAATACCTTTTTTTGGCACTTTCAAATTAAGTCAAACCCATGGAATTAGAAAGAGGACACATCAGGGTACCATAAGCCGAAGTTTCAGATCTATAGTATTTGAAATTCAAATTTTATGTTAGTTACAAGTCGACCATAAAAAAAATATTCTAATCACAGTTTGAAAAAGGTACGCCATTTTGAATTTGAATAGCTTTGAGTAGAATGATCTATTGGTGAACCCTATGGTGTGATATATAATTATTGTTTAAAATGACACTAAAAGGAAATAGAAAAAATAACACTCCAATCAAACCCCTAGAGGATTCATCCCTGACACACGATGAAATGGAAGACATGTCTTTTAGAGTGCCCAAGTTGGAATATTTGATTAGCGGAAATGTGAAATTAGATGACTTAGTTAAATTGGAAAATAAGATGACTAGTAAAGAGGATCTCCAAGGGATATCTAGTAAAGAGGATGTCAAAAGGATGGCTAGTAAAGAGGATCTCAAAGAGATGGATAGAAAAGAAGATATTCAAGAATTAAAGGAATTGATGAAGGATATAAAACATATCTTTATTCGTCATGTATCTACTCAAGAAGAGGATAAGGAGAAAATTGAAAAACAATTGGAGAGTAACAAGTTTGAGTCCTCAAAAGTTAATGATTCACTATAACATCATGGGTTCAACATAGGTCTAAGGAACTACTTTATCCCCAAGATTGACATGAGAAAGTTTGATGGAAAGGATCCAATCACATGGATTTTTTAGATGGAGCGATTCTTTGATGTACACCACGTCCTAACTTTCCAAAAGGTAACTATTGCACCCATATCTTTAGAACCTAGTAAATTTGTATGGTACCAATGTCTGTGTGATCGTAAAAATACCTCTATTAACTCTTGGTCTATATTCACAAAAGAATTGATTTCACATCATGGGGATATAAATAGCAACAACTTCTTTAGCCAATTGGTAAATCTCAAGCAAAAAGGTCCAGTTACAGAGCACATCAAGCAGTTTTAGAAGCTAAGTATCAAAGTGAAGAATATTTCAGAAGATAATTTGTTGGATCGCTTTATTGGAACCTTGAGGGATAACATTCAACATGAGGCGCCTCTCTTTGAACCACAATACTTGGAGAAGGCTTTTATGACGGAAATGAAGGTTGAAGGTAAAAATATGGTGGTGGACACTAGAAATACCACTTCTAACACATACATAGAGAATGATGTTCCTTCTTCTAACAAAACTTGGAGGTTGAGACCTCAACAACTAGAGGAAAGAAGATAAAAAGGCCTATGCTTTAATTGTGACAACAAGTATAGTAAGGGGAATAAGTGTGGAGAAAAGAAATTATTCTACATAGAATGCGATGAGGAAGAAAAAGAACTGGAACCACCGCAAAGGGATGAACTAGAAGTGATTACTACCACCATATATTGTCATTCTTTGGCTATAATTAACACTCCTCAAGCCCTCAAGATCGAAGGATATATAAAAAATAAAAAGGTAACCGTGTTGATTGATTATGGTAGTGCTCATAATTTCATTCAATGTAAAGTAGCCAAAGTTCTCAATTGCTTTGTATATCGAGCACTAGAATTTCAAGCAATGATTGTAGAGGGAGGAATCATCAATTGTTCAGGCACTACTACATTTCGACCAAAAATCCGACGGTTGTATTGTCGGATTTTCGACACTTCCCTGTCACATGTACGACACTATGAATTTTTTTAAGCGTCAGTGGATTTTCTTCGGTTATCCGACATCTTTCACAACCGTCGGTAAAACGACATCTTTCAAAACCGTCAGTTAAGCGACACCTACCAAAACCGTCGGTTAAGATACATCTTTCTTAAAAAAAATTGTCTGCAGGCGTCGCTTAAGCGACGGTTGTTGAAATTTAAAAAAAAAAAAATTGCCTGCAGGCGTTGCTTAAGCGACGGTTGTTGAAATTTTAAAAAAAAAAATTCCTATAGCCGTCGCTTAAGCGATGGTGTTTGAATTTAAAAAAAAAAAAAAATTACCCTCACATTGTGGTAGGGTCCAAATATATTACTTTGATAAGCATTGGTGATAGAGATTTAAATTATGGTCCATCAGAGAGCAAACATACAGACTACCTAATAGTGTCAATCATCCTCAAGATTTGTATAGGGAAAAACTAAACAGCGTACATAAAGATGAACTAAATAAGTGCATGTCTATTAGCTTTGTTTTTCAGTTTAGATATCAAGTTGGGGAAAGAATGAATAACAACTTCTATAGACAAAGTCCTATCCAATAGCGTTGTCATGTTTATGTAATTCTACAAATATCACTTACAATTGCTTTAGTATTAATTACATTGTTTTACCCCACAAATGAGGGGTACCACAAATTGTTCATTCTAGCAAATATTTTCTCCATAGTTGAACATTGTACAAAAGGTGACAAAGTTGGTATCCATAGAACTTATCAAAAAAGGAAAACCATCTCTTTGTAGTATTAGGAGTGTAGGAGAATGAAAAACATTCCGAGTCAGAAGATAGTGAAATACTTTTTGTCGAAATTGGCATTACTAAGTATTCAAGAACAACACTAAGATTGTATTATCCACCAATTTGTGGAAATAATTATGGGTGATCTATTTTTGTTCCTTACCACTTGAGCCCCTTGTTTTCACTACCCAAACTAAAGTAGAGAAGCACTCCCATGAATGTTGTTCCTGCATCCATAGATGCTGATAAAACATAATTGTATCTCTGCCACCACCCTCTCCGCAATCGAAATATGAAGTAATTGAAGACGGTCCCAATGATAACCCATGTACCAATGTTGACAGGAGTTGCAAGAGGCATGCTTGAAAAACCACCCAAAAGCACTAGTATGTTGATCAATTTCAACCATTCAGCTTTAGGGAATAACTTGCTTAAAATCCACACTATCCCAGGGAGAAGTGCACCCACTAGGAATAACCACACCAAGCTTTTGTATGGCCCAAGTGGCCCAAACAGGTGTTTCAGACCAATTAGGCCCCATATAACAGATGCATCAAAGGCTACTCTGTCCTTTGGACACGTCCAAGGGCTGTCAAGAGGCAGAGAGTCCACATCATAGATATTCTCTATACATGTCAGCATCCACCAGGCAATGCATAGATTGATTGTACATGCAACAATTGTACCCACAAGCTGTGTACATTCACAAGTTAGCCACTAGACTCAAATATAGTTAATCTAAATCTGAATCCCATGACAAAAAGATACACATGGTTATATATGAGATTAATCACATAGAAGAAAAGAAAACTATAAAGAGCCACACCTGAGCAGTATACATGCAACGTGGAGGAATCTTCATGTAATGTCCAAGCTTCAAGTATGCAAGAAAAGAAAGAGCATGTACGGTACTAATCCTTCCATAAGTATTGAAGAGGATATTGGCAATCGGTTTTCCAGGCAATATGTACCCAATAATAAATTCTGCAACAACATTGTAACCTGGTTGCTGTTTTCACAACAACAGCAGACAGATTTCAGCATGAATTTAGTTCACTTCAAATAGCCAGTCCTATTACAACCCAAAGAGCATTAAAAAAAGCATGAGCACACACTTGCTTTACTAACATGGGTAGATAGGGAAGAGGTTGTTTTGATCTAATGATTTCCTTTTATGTACTTCTGAAAGGTAAGAACACTATCAGTATCAGTATTTTTCAAAAAACGAAAAGGGAAATAGCAAAAGCTCATTTGTTTCAGTTTTAGAAAATATGGAAAATTACTCTAAAAGCACATAGTTTTCTGATGAATACAGAATTCATTTTGTTGTCCTCTCTTCATAGTAGTTCTTCTAGGGGAAATGGACGGTACAACAAACAGGCATAATTAACCTTGTGTCAGGACCTATAGGCCAAGGGATAGTCTCAGGTAGACAGTTTCTATGGGGTGTAGGCATCCCAAAAGGTAACAGAGGGTATAATATATAGATGGTATGATAGGCAGGCAGAAATATATAGTATGTAATTTCAAATTTGTTTGATGGGCATATCTTTTTCATGGAAACTTTGTGCAACCTGTCAGGGACAACAGATCAATTCCATTTGGGAGAAGTCACAACTTTCCTTCCAGATCTGTTTATACAGATCTCAGCTAGGATTGGCAACTTTAGAAAAGATATCTATCTCTTGAAATCATAGCCAAGGTTGGCATGCAGCTCTCCTTGCTTATGTATGGAAGGTAAATCTGTGTAATTGCACTTTGGCTCCATGGTGAATAATCGTTGATGTACGTTTTTTTTGTTTAGTGATGAAATATATGATGCATTTTCCAAGATAAAGGGTTAATTAATGATGTTATCCAGACAAGCATGTATAAATTAATCAGAATATAAAACAAGTACTATGGTAGCATCGTACAGATAAACCTCTCTTGCTCATTAGTATGATATGATGCAGACTGAATATGAGAACATTTGCTGCTTAACAAGAAAGGAAGGGAAAATTATTGACCTGATTTGTAGTTGCTTGAACCACTCCAATGGGAAGACTTAATATGCATGCAAGACCACATGCTAATAGCATGCCCCACCACAGAAGCTGAATATCATCCTTCCATATAATGGAAAGAATAAGTGATAGAGCCATGCTCCCTACCAATAGGATAAGAAACCACCACTGTGGAACATCATTGTAATTCTTCATCAAGCGTGCATGGATATCTGGTTTGTTTGTGTTTATAGAAGATCTGCTCTGTTTAAGGATTTCATTGCACATAAACAATGTTGGTAAGTTTATTTTGGTCAAACCATGTCATTGAATGAACCCAACAAACTCGAGTGTGAATGCAAAAAGGTGTAACAAAAATCATAATGCATGGCAATGAAAAAAGGAGTAGATAGTATATAATGCATGGCAATGACAAAAGGAGTAGATAGTATATAATGCATGTACTGTATTTTGATATATATAGTATATATCATTGCTTAATCCCCTGAGTTGACAAACCAAGATCAAAGTGATGCAATTTCTGCTAATAATGTTAATGAAATGGCATAGTATAGGAAAACAAAGAAAAGGTTGCAAGCAAACTCACTTTCCATTGAAGAGTATAACATGAGTAAGTGTTGCAGCAATCCTTGCAAATCCAAATCCAGTGGAGAAAGCAAAAAATGTGCTAAGATACAGTTTGCTGTAGTTATTATAAGCGTCAATGTTCAAGCCAAACTCTGGTGTGAGGATCCGTGTTGTATTTTATTTCTAACCAGCATCTGTGAACAATTGACTTGAGAAAATTGGAAACCTCTTTGCATTGTAGATTTCAAATTTCCAATATGACAGCGGAATGAAAACATAAATAAACAGGAAAAAGCCAATGCCAATGTTAACTATGGAAAACCAAGGGGTGACAAGTGGGCTTCCAAGATATGATGAAACTCCTGCCCAGTCGAGAGTTACTGCCCCAATACCCAAACCATGAAGTCCTGAACCAATTTGGTTTGCTGTAACACTGTCTGGACTTATCCAGCAAATCCATGAAAAAAAGCTCAAGATTGTGAATAGGTATCCTGGCAATACATAGTAAGCAAAACTGATTATCGCAGATATTGTAAAGAATTGCATGCGAGAAAGCCCTTTCCTTTGTTCCCTTTCATGAAGTGTCCTTATACAGCATTCACACAACTCTTTGTATCAGATAATATAAAACAACAAAGGAAATTTGTTATATTCATTTTTCTTTCAATCAACCCATAGAAGTTTTGAAAAATATGAACATGAGAGAAAATTTGTATACATATACAATTACCAAGGGTAATAATTTGTGAAGTGAAACAAATTTATTAGTGAAACTTTAGCTGAAGTAGTTATGTCCAGTTGAAGTTATAGGTAGCTAATCAAACCAAGACTCAAGACAAGATGGTGGAAAATGTGAAGCTTTATCATCAATTTTAGGACTTGACAAGCCCCATTCTCGGATTGTTAATCACTATACTGATGGAAAGGGTCATGCCATTATGAATCTTAGAAACTGAGTTAGCATTGGAGAATAGGAGGGATGAGAAATTACTATCTATAATCTACTTTCTACATTTTACCGCACATGTCCAATTAAACAAAGAGATAAATTTTTAAATACAAATAAAAAGATAGAAAAAGCATTCTGTGACCAAACCATCAAATCTATCAATAATACAGTAAATACTTAACCCCATTATGAATCTTAGAAACTGAGTTGGCATTGGAAAACACGAGGGATGGTTAACCCCATTATGAATCTTAGAAACTGAGTTAGCACTGGAAAATAGGAGGGATGGAGAATTACTATCTGTATTCTACTTTCCACATGTTATTGCAAGTGCCCAATAAAACAAAGAGATAAATTTCAAAATAAAAATAAAAAGGTAGAAAAATATTTCTGTGACGAAACCATCAAATCTATCACTAATACAGAAAATACTTTCTGTGACCTCAAAAAGTTTGTAAGATCACAAAATACTCTAAATCCTTAGTAAATATCAGCGGGTAGAAATGAGAAAACTGCCCTGCTTGAATTGAGCAAACATTGTAATGATCTTCCAAGAAAGGCAGCTCTAATATCACCGTTACTTAATGTTTTCTCTTTTGAAGAGCCTGATACTTGGTTACTAGAAAGCATGAAATCCCATTCCTCTATAACTACAAACAAGGGCAATTTTACATCCCTATAAATAGAACATCCAAACTTTCCACCAGGAAAGGACTGAAAAGGGTAGCAAAGCTCTGCTAGTGTCATGTAGCTCTAGGCCAAACCAGATGATATTCTAGACATCATGCAAGCTTACAAATTAGAAATATTGATGCAAATTCTCTTGGCTTAGTCATTTTCATGAGTCCGTTGTCAAGAACAGCTCTTCAACTAGCAATCTTCTTGGCCACATAATGTTAATGTTTTTATAGTAGCAAATTCCAATGGCGATTGTATTATTGAAATAATTTGAAGGAAGGAAATTATGTTTTCTCCTTGCAAATCCAATATTTTTATGTACATAATTATAACAAACATAAAAATTCATTAGGTTCCTTTACTTCTTGACACTCATAGACATGTCCTACATGTGAAAAATGCTTCCATCTTACCTAAACAGAGAAACCTGTACCAGATTGGAAGGCCACCACATATGTGCTGGTTGTACTAGATATTTGCGCAGCAGAGCTA
>LPNX010732320.1:251300-266937 GCA_001517045.1 Pseudotsuga menziesii | reverse complement strand
CTTCAAACATTATACAAAGAGCATAGTGTGAAGGAAAGGGGTTGGTTATTCTTAAGGCATAGTGCATGGCTGTATTTAATTTTATCATTGCTCCAGGCAGGTCCGTGGAAAGTGTCTCTGAGAAAGATCCCAGTTTCAAGAGAGGACACATTTTGGATAGAGCAGAGGCAGAGCTATAAAAATTGCTTTAACTGAACCTGAGACATGGTTACAATCCCGGAGACTCGAGAAGAGGAATATGTAAAACAGGAGGAGGTTTGACAGAAATAAGAAAACATACTCATAGCCTATGTGTCGATCCTCTGTTACAACCTTGTGGATAGATGATCTAAGCTCCTTGATCTCTCTATTCTCCCAGATCTGTGGAAGCCAAGAAGCTCTCTAAAACTGTCGATGCCTTGTTAACTTCTTCCCTCTTTTCATAGTCCTCTGGATGTTGTTGTAGTAGTGAATTGACTTATAGTAGGGGATCAATGTATCACATCTGTGCATAAGTGAGTGAGATGATATTTAAAGAACCTACCAACCATCTGACAAATTTAACATATCTTGATCAACATATGCTCATTATTTGCCTCACTCCAGCTTCAGTTCCACCAACATGGAACTCAGACAACATCAAATAGTTCCACACACTCAAACAATTGAGGGGTGGTAGATGATCATATCCAAGTAAATCAGAGTCTCGAACATGGATATTAAGACAGCCTATGAAAAATTGAATGCTCATATAGAAAAACTCTTTGTTGGAAATGTTTGGAAGATAGGGTTAAAAAAACTGCACCAAAATTATGCCCAGAAAATGTACAATACATACCAGTGAGAATTGAAGAGATACGATAAGATAAGATGATATAATTTTATTAATATCCAACAAATGAGCAAAGCAGTTCAATGGGACTGTACAATACATAAGTGTAGATACAAAGTGTAAGTGTGGAGGCCACTCCTTTAAAAGGAAAAAAGAAAGCTAATCTATAAGATCTAAGCTCTATTGACTAAAAGCTAAACTGGAAAACAATGCTCTTGAAGACGGTACTAGGGAAAGAGCCTCAAGGCTCCAAGTGCCTGTGGTTGGAAGGAGGGCATTGAATTATGCTGAGCATAAATTAAAATTGGAGTAGGTTTCGAAATATTTTATTAACTACAAATGAATCGAATTTTCAGAAGATAAGCCTAGAAAGGACACAAGGAAGCCAAAGGGGAAGACTCTGTGTTGTATGTCAAATTGAGATGTTTATTTTTATTTAGTCATAATAATCAGTGAGGTGTTATTCATAGTGATTAGTGAGGTATGATGCCACTGATAGCGCAGGGAAAATTTAGTTTTTGAGATGAAGTGTTTTAAATCAATTGTGGTCATTCTAATGAGTCATGTTCATACACATACTGTTCTTTAAATGCCCCTCTTTCAATGCCACTGATATACATATACTGTTCTTTCAATGCCCCTCTCAAAGTAGACCAATTTTCCAAATAAAGCAAATACAACAAATATGGAAGTATTATTAATATTGACTATGGTTGGAAAAAAAATCAAGTTACAAATACTATATAACCAGAGCACATGTCAGTTTGTGACTTTGTAGAGACATCACCAAAATTAAGACCCATATGGCACTCGTATAAGGTTCATCTTGGATATTAGTAGGCTTCAATATCCATTATAAAAATCACCAAAATTAGCTATGTATGCAATGAAGAAAAAATTCTGACCCAACCTTAACAAGTGCCATCCAGAAAGGCTTATCTAGGGATCAAAAATTAACTGAGCCACAACTATCATATTTCAAACTCCATTCAACCAGTCAACAAGAATATTCATTTCTAAGAAACTGCACATACCTGGAATGCACAAGCATAAAGAATATGAAGAAGTGCCTCTTCTAAAGCAACAATATCTAGAATATTTAAACTGCTGATGTCAGATGCATCCTCCTCAGAGAGTTTAAATTATTCTCCAAAGAGAGATGAATAATCTGCCACTGGTGCTTGAACAACTGATTCTCTTTTAATTGTCATATCCTCAGACCCAAATAATGTTTGTGCCTCCACAACTGGTACTGTCACTTCTGGGGAATATCCAGGTGCGGTAAGCTTGCATAATAGTCTAGCAACCTGAAAGATGACTGAAAAACTAAAATTCTACAATTAATATTTATAAAACACTAAGAAATTAATTTAAAACAAGCACAACGGTTTTGCAACAAAGAAATATAAATGCATCAGAAAATTTTCTCAGACATACCAATCGGCACAAATGTCCAAGGTGGTTATCCTTGTATGCTTTTCTGAGCAACATTAAAACTGCATCTGGATAGAAAACCAACGAGCTGGGATTTAGCTGATGAGCAAGGGTTGGGCCACGTACCCTCCTTGGCTGAGCCTGAAAATATCCAAGGAAACATAAATTCTTCACTCGTTGATTTATTTTATTTGAAATCAAGCATATATTTACATAATTGTAAAAGTTAACTGATATAGAACATAGATTTACAAAATTGTAAATCTCATGGCAACATTAGCTTAATAAAAAATTATTAATATAATAACTACAACGCCCATGTGTATGGTATGAATACTAGCTCAACAATTGACAAAAAATGGAAAGGCGCAGTAACAAAAGGAACAACATTTCACAAAGAAATAAAGACAAGCATTTTTTGTCAACAAACTATGCAAAGGCCTTCAACAAACTAAAGTCATCTCTAAAAAAGCAAAAAACACTTCACCCTGATCTCATAATAAGACATTTAAACATGGAGTAATCTTTAGACTCGGGTTCATGGAATCGGAATTACAAATGCAATGGTCACTGGGAAGGTGATGCTCTGTCTTCATAGGAAGCTGGCGAGAACAGACTCTAAGTTTTGCTAAAGGGACTCTTACATGATGAGGTAGTTGCATTATAACATATGCCAGAGTGCAGATGAGACCATCCTGAAACTGCATGTAAGCGAGAGAATTGTACACTGTAGCAGACCATAGTGTTTCAAAGCTTTCACTCTAATGGTGCTAACATAGGTGCCTAGAAAACATGGAGTTTTGTTTGAGTTCAAAGAATTGCCAGTTCAAAATCCATCACACAAATGGGCCCACCTTTGGGATCAGGCTTCGACTAGTGACTAAATATAGATGTTTAAAAGTAAGACCCTGCTTTAAACACAGCAGGCAAACTAAAATTTTAAAAGAAATCAAATTCAACTCTCCTTGATAATGTGTTCATGTCTTTAACCTGTGGCTACAAAATGGATTTGACATTGCAGTTTAGTGGCAGGTATGACTGTCTGTTGTTCACTAATTCAAACGGGTCGTGTGAAAAGGAAAACAAAAATAATTTACAGACTCATTTACATTGCTAGCTGTAAGAGAAATTAACACACAGTAGCTCACCAATCTGTGGCGTTCCATTGCAGGAACAACCATAATCTTCTTTGAAACTTAATGTATGCCTTAGAGGAAGAGAAAATCTAGCTCCGCTTACAAACTGTTGGATCTTGGCTCAATGAATACACAAGTATCATTCAGAAACATGCAGTTTCAAATTCCAAAATAATTGCTAATACCTTGACCATTCAAGTTGACATTCATGCAACTGTTTATTTTTTTATAGAAGAATAAACCAGAGACCCTAGACTCCTAAACAACGGCCGGGGCCAGGGCCTGGGCCTTTCAAGAGTATATACAGGGACACATGTGTCTAAAACGCTTTTATTTCTTTATGCAAGTAAAGACTTACGAAAAAATACAGAGAGCAATCGAACTTTCTGTAGTAGCTAGGGAAAATACACCACTAACCCAAAAGGGAAGACAAATAATCGCAAACATTTATACAAGATAGAAGTCTAACAGTTATGGAAAATACACATTAACCACACCTGGGATTGGCGAACTCGTAGAGCTTTCCTCTTGGAGAGAAAATCATAAGTCCCACCTCGGCATCGTAGAGCACTGAGAGCTCGTAAGCTTTCTTGAGCAGCCCGTTCCTGCGCTTAGAAAACGTAACTTGCCTGCTCAGAAAACGTAACCTGCCTGCTCGTAGCATTCTCGATTCTTTTCATCAGGGTTTTTCCCCTCACCATTCTCCTCCCCTTTCTTTTCTGCCCTCAAAACGGGTCACTCACATCATCTCAGGAATATCAAATCTGGGATATAGAACCACACCCTCATCAAACTTTTCCTTTTCACCATTGTGTCAATGTTATCAAGCATACTTTAGCCACCTATCCCAACTATTTTGTTTCCTTTGTGATGTGATTTATGGTGTTACCATTGTTGCATGACCTAAACTTAGGTTATGTTCAAGAAAATTCTTAACGTAGCAAGGACCTATAATAATTAAAGGGAAATACCAAATTAATGATAATTACCATGCACTCTATATTCTTAACTGACACATACACATTCACATAGAATCTCTTAGATTTTAGATCTTTCATCTCAACTAAATGGACAAAATATAAGGAAGCCTCTGTAATTGACATTTCTAAACATGTTTCCAATAAGTGACATACCTTATGTACATTAATTTGACATGCATAGTTTGAGACTAGCGAAATATTAATTTCTTCTTTCAACCTGCAATAGTTAAATAAGCTTCATACCAAATTAAATTTTTTATCCACCACATGGAACTAACATGAAAACACTTAAGCTTGTCAACCCTAGACTTAAGATTGGAACAAGACATTAAAATCAAGTCGATGTTAATGGAGTAAAAAATAAACAAAAAACCCATAACCTAGGCGTTGGATATGCGACGGCCGTGCCGTCGCTTAAGCGACGCTTCCTAACGCGCCGTCGGTTAAGCGACGCTTATGAGACTAGCTGTCGCTTAAGCGACGCTTATGGCCACATTTACAAAACTCGCTGTCGCTTAAGCGACGCTTATGGCCACATTTACAAAAAAAAAATTATCCTTGTGATTTTTGGTGAGTTTAAAAAAAGAAATCCACGCGCCGTCGGATTTTTCCGTTAGATTTTGGATCGAAATGTATTAGTGAGGGAAATTCCATAATATCAATCTTACTATGGGGGAATATGTTAGGATTATTAATCCTCCCTTGATCAAATGTCTATTAGATTAATTTTATCCTAACATAGGAACCTTAATTAATTATTTGGGTCCACTTGTCCCAATGGGGCCACATGTACCATTTACTGAAGTGTGGGGAACACTGCTAAAGGTTAACTGCCACTTACTGCATGTGCAAGCATTAGTTTGGGTGCCTCCTAGACCAATCCCTACACTTTAGGATCCACTGGGAATCCCGACACCAACCTACTTCAGTTAGTTGGAGTTAGCACTAGTTAGTCTTAGTTAGCGTCCAGTTACTTTCACTTAGTTCACAATCAATTAGCTAGCACTAGATTTGCATGGATAATGCATGGCTGCATGTGGAGAAGGCGACTTTTCCCACCTACCACACTCAGTTGCACTAATTTAAATAACTATTACTGATTGATTGAGTTGGTTGGACATATGGGAGTTGATTGATGAAATTTGATATTGATTGAGACACCTTGAGTTAGATGGTCAGTTAGATACAGTCAAGTCCAGTGGGGAGATTCAGATCCATCCCTAATTTATTTGAATTTTTTTCCACTGTAAACTATTGTAACACCGAATTTAATTATTGTGAATGATACTGTAAATTCCTGAGCAATACTTGTCTGTTTCCTGTGTGGTTTTTTTTGTTCAGTTTGTATCTTCATTGTCCATTTACTACAATTATAATTCTGAACTATCTTCTTAAATATCTACATGGAATTCAAATTCTAATATGATATTAGAGTCTTCTCAGGAAGATCTCATGAATATTTCTCTTCATTGAACATTAGAAGCAATTGGGTTTCCACATAAGTCCCACAAAAGGTACCTTGCTTCCTATGGATTTATTTAGAGTGGCGGTGCCGGCGTTACGGACCCTGAAAACATGTTCATGCCTAGAGGAAGAGCATGCTTCTAATAGTTTGAATGTTTTAAATGTTTTTACAGTGAAAATATACAGGTGCTATGTAGCTTGTGTGAAGTTTTGCAGCCTTCTTATCCAGATCAATTATGAGTTCTCAATCTCCTACACCTCGTATCCTTACCACTTCCAATTATCTTGATTGGAGGGTGGATATGCAGCTAGCCTTGTGCCAACATGGCTACCTTAGGATAATACAAGGATAGGAGGTAGAGCCTCATCAGCCAGTTGAAACGAACACATTTATGAACCATGGTGATGAAGCATTCAGGTACTTATGCACTCATATATCCGGAGATCTCCTTGTTATCCACCTGAATGGCACCTCTTCGTCCGAGTGCCGACATCCCTCATGTTGGCACACAAAAGGACATCTATGGATTGAGGGTTGCCCAAAACACTATAGATGGGATTATTATGAATTACATTCATCATCCATCCAACTGGTTATTTTTACCCTTTTGCTATGTCAATTCATATACGCGACTCTCTATATATGCAACTCACGTGTCATAAGCGAGTCTCGGTTGTTGCATGTCGCGTATATATGTATACGCAGGTTGACTTTAGAGCAACTTGCGGATCATACGCGTGTTGCTAGTATTGATACCCGCAGATAATTACCTTTGACATTAAAAATAAAAACATGCGATTAATTGAGATTAGTTAAGCCATTTACCTTAATCTCATTAACTGTCTCAGCCTCCTCAACCTTCGAAACTGCCTTATTTCACCAACTATAAATACAGGCCTTGGGGAGGGTGTTAAGAGATACACTTGGACAACAAAGTTATGCTGGTGGAGTTTATACAAAAGTCTTTGGAGCAGTGGAAATCAAAATCCTTTGGCTACAGAGGAGTCCTTGTCTTAGGCATTGGGTTGTAATCTGAACTCTTTCCATTATTGTTAATAAAGAGAATCCTTCTTCCATATTGTGTCTTGAATGTATCTCATGTATTGTGGTTGGATAAATGCTTATGTTTCAGCATCCTGTATATGATTTATCTAACCTGTTTATATATATGAATCATCTTGTATTTGGAAGATTGATCCTTGATAGGTGAAGGAGAAAGCATCCCTGAAGACTTTGGAGGAGAAGCAGAGCGGAAGAGGACAAGCTAGGATCAACCGTCGTGTATCGGGTGAGTCTTTCCCATCCTCCTATTTCCTTTACTGCAATCTAGAGTCAATTGTCTGCAATTTTATTGAGTATGTTGGTGACCCCAGGCCTTCGATTATAAGGTGTTTATTCCTGTACAACAGAACTGGCGGCTCCACTGGGGAGCCTAGACTGCTGTAGGTTGTTTCTGTCACCCCTGACCAGTCTTTGCTTTGAAGTCTATGTGTGATCTGTTATCCTGGTTCATACTTGTCACAGTGTTTGAAAGTCTTGTGGATTTTTCTTAGTTTTTGAGAAAAATTTTGTACCTATACGCAGATTGCTCTTCTACACAGTCGCGTATAGAGGTTTGCATCTGTGGGTTGCTCTACTGGACAATCGCATATCATACGCGGGTTGCCCTTCTATACAATCGCGTATAAGCCTGGAAGTAGGAATTTTTTAGGATTGGGTTTGCTTGTCCCTCTCTGTGTGTATTTCCTGTTTCTGTGTAGACTTTCTTTTTAAATGCTATGATGTCTATTTGAAGACCTGTTGGTGATCACACTTTGTGCTTTTTCAAAATCCCTTGAGTCTCTTTTGCTTGGATTATTTCATGTTTGCATGCTGAAGTAGCTTTTCCTGTTTGGGTTATAGGTTGAAATGTCTTTGTCCAGATCAGTGATCAGGGTCTTGGGCTTTGTTTTTCAAGTCTGTCTTTTGATAGTGGTTGGTTGTCACTTTCCTTTATAAGTCCACAGTGATTTTTGTCATAGTGTGCACCCAAGATAGGGTTCCTAGTCTGCCTTTGTTGGTTGTTTCTTGGTTCTGTTAGCCTCCTTTACTTCATTTTGTTGGTTTTATACAGTTCATTAATTCCAAGTTTACTCAAGTATAGTGCATTTTATGTGCATAGTAGAGTTTGGGTATTTTTAAAAGTGAAAAGAAAACATTGTCAAGCTTTTGCATTTTGTCTTTTGCATAAGCAGGGTTTATTTCAGTTTAAAAATATTAATCTCAAAAGCTACAAAAAACATAGGCTTAGTTTCTTTTATTGTTTGCATTTAATTCATCAATATATATTTGCAAAAAGGAAAAAGAAGTTTGTTTTAAATAGTGGTAATTTGTTTTGAATACACCTTTACTTTCATTTATTTCTGTTTGAGTAAAAAAAACCATAAGTACATCACTCCATTTCCTTCTTAGTAAGAAAAAACCCTTTAAAATGAACGCATAATTAAAATTTACTAGTAATTTTTGTTTTTAGGGGCCTTTCACCTACTAGCTTAGGCTAGACTTGTGGGCTAGGAAGTGTAAACTTCCCGCAAGTTATAAAACTCAGACGTAGTGGACCTTTGTTTAGGTAAATCCTTGACTTTATCGACTGTATCTGGGAAGCTCCTCTCAAACGGGAGTTAAGCACGAGGCCGCGTGGAGGATTGGACAGAGGAGATAACCCTCTGAATCCTTGTCAAAGCATAGATCAGGACTTTTACGCATCTGGGGATTCTATCCTAGACAGAGTTTCGAGCTCAGCTACCTTGCCCATGCGTACGAGTCAGGCTTGCGACTGTCCCCCCAAACTGTTGGTATAGCTAAGGTAGCCTTTAGTCTCTTGTCTTTTAGGGTTCATACCTAGGTAAACCGGAAGGCTATTTATGGTTCACCTTGAACGAGCTTGGAAGGTAACCCTTGTTGAAAGTATAGGAGGGCGGTTGGGTGATTCCTTCGCTTGTGCCTAAGAACCACTTCAAGGATGCTAAGTAATCATTCATCAGCTTTCTTTGTGAAAGTATATCTTTTACCCTTGTTTTATTGCTTGAGGCTTTAGGAATTTTATAGTGCATGTTCTGTGGTTTTTCCTGTGTTTAGTTGGCCTTAGGGTGTGATTTGTTAAATTTTCAATCATGGAATACCAACCTCCTAGAAGGTCAAGAAGGTTGAGAAACCTTCCTCCCCTCACCGCATTGGAGCCTCCACCTCTACCCCAAAGGCGGAGATTGGACACAGATGGTTCATTAGAACCAGTAGGAATAAGTGAAGTTCTTGGTGAACCAGAACTGATAGCTAACCGTTTTGATCTTGATACAGTTGAGATAGAAGAATTGCAGACTGACGAGTTTGCAAGGAACTTTAACACTCCCTTGATTGATTTAAACGATCCTGTGATCGTTCAGGTTAGACCTTTTGATTCACCTATATTAGGTGTCCCTGTGGGTAGGATCATGTCTTCTGTGGAAGAAAGTCCTTTTGTGTTCACCTCAGCCATTCCGGTTGAAGGGGTACTGCCTCCCCCAGTAAGTGCCCCTATATCTAGTCTACCTTCTACACCTTTGACTCCAGCGAGCCGGGTGGTTCAGCCACCAATTCACTCAAACCTAGCAGGTACTTCTGGTGACATGGTTACTGGGATCCCCAGTATACCTACTATTCCTTCTTCCTTTCCATATACTACCCAGAGTGGTCTGGTAGGATCCTCGGCCTTTGTCCAAGGATTTCCTTAGAGTGGGGGGCATATTCCCCCATCCAGTCCATACGTAGGTCCATCTCCTTCCTATGTAGGAGTGCAGTTTGGAAACAACACCTCGTATGGGAAAAGTTTCCAAACTCCCATTTCAGTCCCATTCATGAGCTCTCCCTTTTCGTTGTTCAGCAGAGGGATTCCGGCTCCTATATTTCAGACCCTTGTTTCTATGGGGACGACCCAAACTTCTTACACTGCACCTCCCACACACAATCCTGTGGCTTACGGATGGAATCTGTTTCAGGGGGAAACCCCAATTTTACCCATGGGCATTCGGGGGCAGGTCCCTCTAATCCCCAAGCTGGCACATTTAGTTCCCCGGTTCGACCCAAACTTCCATTATTGGCAACTTTAAACTTGCCAGATTTGTCAAAATTGATGAATGACCCGGTGAGGCATGAACCCTTGTGGCCACCTGTCCCCACCAAATTGCCATCGGACATCCCTAAGTTCAAAGGAAAAACTGGTGAAGATCCTGGGGCTCATGCCACCACATTCCATTTATGGTGTTCTTCAAATTCGCTGAATGAAGATTCAGTAAGGTTGAGGTTGTTCCAGAGAACCTTAATAGGTACGGTGGCAAAATGGTATATCGAATTGCCTTTTGCTGCTTTCAGTAGTTTCTAGGATTTGGCTAATGCATTTCTTAGCCACTTTCAGCTTCCGGTCCGATATGATTTCGGAACAGACTTGTTGTCTACTTTTAGGCAAAAAAAAGCTACCCACATCTCAGATCATATCCAAGAGTGGAGAAGGCGAAAGAGCCTTATAAAATCCACTATCTGTCCTGAGTTCCTTTTAGAGTGGTTCCTTAAATATTTGTTGCCATACATATCTAAGGACGTATCCACCTCAGGAGTGACGAATGAAGAAGAAGCCATTCTCAGGGCCCAGCAGTTGTATTTGATTTATTCACAATCTGGGATCTTATATGAGATTATCCCTGAGGCACCGAGGCCTTTGTACGATGCAGAGAATCCTAAGCATGGACCCCATGCCGATGGTGTGGTTGGGTCCGTTAACTCTCCCACCGTAGAATATTTGACTAAACAACTTCATCAGTTGTCCGTCAAACAATCTACGGCAGAGGCAGCAAAGGCTGCCCCCTCCCCCCAGAGTGCAAATGTTTTTGCACAAACCTCTCAGAAGGGCAATCAGCAGCCCAGCGGGAAGAAAAAGAAAGGCAAGAAGGGAGAGAGAAATCAAAACAAGCAAAAGCCCGTGAACAATGCTGATGGGGGCAAAAAAGAGAAGAATAAGGTCAAGTTCCCTTGCAATTTGTGCCAAGAGGACCACCTTACTCACCTTTGTCCCCTTATGGATCAAGCCCAGAAGCTGCTAAAAGCTCAACAACTGACTGTCCTGAAGGATCCTTTTCCCCAAGGACAGAACTCTGCTTCAGCTTCTAACGTAGCCGGGGGCACTCAAACTGCCCCTGACCCAAACTATATCAACATGGTTCGATCTTCGACTTTGTTGCAGACAAGGAACAAAAATTATGAGAAAGAGACTCTTGAGAAGGGTAAAGCTGTAGGTGAAACTTCGAACCCTCTCACAATAGAGAAGCCTGTTGAAACTATGCCCAAGATACCGAAAAGTGTCTTCAAGAAGACCTTGCATAACCCTAATGCTAGGGCTGCTTCGAACTACTCTGTGGTTGAAGATTTAGCTCAAACCCCGTGTGCAATGTCAGCATTAAAGGTGTTACAGAGTTTTCCCGCTCAGAGGGATGCCCTCTTAGCAGCTTTAGGTAGCATGGACTCTTCGAGTCTCATGGAGAAATTTCATTTATCTGATGTTAAAATTCACCTACTTTACCATGTAACCCTATCAATAGATGTCATCCATGGTGGTAAGACCATTGGAAGGGCAGTTGTTGATGAAGGGGCCTCTACATGTGTTATGTCCTTAACCTGTTGGAAAGCTCTTGGATCCCCAGAGATGGTCCCATCAAACACTTTGCTTACTGCTTTTGATGGAATATCCTTCCGTCCACATGGTATCCTGCCGGATTTTGAAATTAAGTTGGCAGGCAAAGTAGTGTCTGTTGAAGTAGAAGTGATTGATGCTCCTTTGGACTACAATGTGCTTCTGGGAAGGAGTTGGACTTATGCGATGTCCGCTATTGCGTCGGTCATTCTTCGTGTAGTGGTTTTTCCACATGAGGGCAAGTTGGTTACTATTGACCAACTTGATTTTACCCGAAAATCTCGTTTAGATTCTAGTGAGTTCGCTGTGCCATTGGTTGATCAGGTCAAACCTGCTGCACAGAGCTCGGGGGCTGGAATGTACACATCACTAATGGGCACATTTGATCTTCCATCCCCGGTTAATTATATTGGTTCTACTAGTGTGGGGAAGTCCATCGCTACGGTTGTCGATAGGACTGATCCTTGGGTTCTCCCAACCCCCCATGAATCGGAAGTGCCCCTATCGACAGTGGAGGTTGCTTATCAAGCTATCACTCAAGCCACTGCTGACCCCATTCTAGATCCTCTAACAATCTCGGATGATCTGGAAGAAGTCTATTTGCCCGTATGGGCAGAAAACTCTTTGCATTCTATAGATTGTTTAGACATGGTTTTACCTTCCGATGAAGCTATTCTGGAAGCTATGAGTGGACGTGATAAGATTTGTGAGGATCTTCATCATCGATCCTATTTTCTTCCAGAACTAAGCAAAATAGAAAACCAAGAGTTTCACGTGAGACTGTTAGAAGATGTTGATATACATATCAACCCTTTGCCTAGGGAAGGAATGTTTTCCAAGGGGAATATGGCAAATATTTCTGCTACTATACCTATTAACATCTCTGTAAACCCTGATGTCGTGGAAAACATATATATAGGTGCAAACTGCTCTCCTAAAGAGATTGCCATCTATATTGCCCTTTTTAAGGAATTATGTGATATCTTTGCCTAGTCATATGAGTAGATGCCAGGCATAGATCCATTGATTGTTGAACATGAAATCCAAACATATCCTGATGCCAAGCTAATTCGACAAAAATTAAGACCCGTGAACCCGCATAAAGCGGCGGCTATGAAAGTTGAAGTTGAAAAGCTGTTGAAGGCTGGTTTTATATATCCCATAGCTTTGACTGAATGGGTATCCAACCCTGTTCCTGTTGATAAAAAGCAAGGGACTATTTGCATTTGTACAGAGTTTAGAGACCTCAATAAAGCCTATCCTAAGGACAACTATCCCACACCATTTATAGACCAGATCATAGATGCTTGTGTGGGAAGTGAGGTGTTTTCGTTTATGGATGGTTTCTCTGGATACAATCAGATTCAAATAAAACTGGAAGACCAACGTAAAACTGCTTTCATTTGCCCTTGGGGTACATTTGTGTATAAGAAAATTCCCTTTGGATTGAAAAATGTTGGGGCTACCTTTCAACGGGCTATGAAATTTTCTTTTCATGACATTAAAGCCATTGTCGAACCATACCTTGATGATCTACCCGCACATTCTCGCAAGAGGATTCAACATCCAGATCATTTACAGTTGATATTTGAAAGATGCAGATATTATAAAATTCGCTTGAATCCCCACAAGTGTGTATTCTGTGTCGAGTCTCGGATTCATTGTCTCTAGTAGAGGCATCCAGGTGGATCCTTTAAAAGTTGAGGCCATTATAAATCTGCCTCCTCCTCATTCTCTCAGGCAACTTCAAAGCCTCCAAGGAAAGTCTAATTTTCTTCGACATTTTATTGTTAATTATGCCAAGATCACTAAGGGTTTCATGCGCCTGCTCAAACAGGACACCCCATTTGTATGGGATGAAACCGCACAAATTGCATTCGAGGCATTGAAAAAAGCTTTGTTGTCGGCACCCTTATTACGTCCACCAGATTATTCTAGGGATTTTATATTATATCTGGCCGCGTCGGAGTCAACCATTGGGGTAGTACTATTCCAGGAGGATGACAAGCTTGTAGATCATGCTGTTTATTATCTTAGCCATGCTTTGGCCAGACCTGAACTTAGATACTCCCACGTTGAGAAATTAGCCTTAGCAGCTGTTTATGCTGTGCAGAGGTTACGTCACTACATTTTACTAAGTACCACCACGGTAGTGGTGGATGTGAATCCGTTCCAATATGTTTTATCCCGATGGATTGTTGGGGGAAAATTTAACAAATGGATAGTCATTCTCCAAGAGTTTGACTTGGATTTCAAGTCCGCTAAGTCTAAGAAGTCCTTAGTTTTTGCTGAACTTATAGAAGAATTTCCTAATGAAGAAGATGTAGTGGTTGAGTATGACTCATTCCCAGATGAGCACATCTTCCTGATATTCACCTCTGATCCTTGGTATGGGGATTTTCTTATATATCTCTAGACTTTGAAGTATCCTGCAGCTTCCTCTAGGGAGAAACGATGTAAGTTATGCCTTCATGCCAAGAACTACCTCATTATAGGAGATACATTATATCAACGAGGTGTAGATTCTGTTTTGCGTCATTTCCTTACTCATGAGGAAGCGGAGATTGTCCTGAATGATTCCCATAGCGAAGTGTGTGGGGGTCATTTATCTGGGTTAGCGACGGCCCAAAAGATATTGTGTGCCAGTTATTTTTGGCCCACGATCTTTAAAGATTGTGTGGAAGCAGTGAAGCATTGTCATCCATGTCAGATTTACACTAGGAAGATACGGTCACATCCTACTCCATTATTTCCTGTTGTCTCGGTAGGCCCCTTCATGAAATGGGGGATTGATTACGTGACATGAAACCTAGCCTCGGCTGGAGGGCATAAATACATCATTGTCGCTGTTGACTATTTTACGAAATGGGCAAAGGCAATGCCTACTTTTAAAGTCGACGGTGAAACAACATCTTTCTTTGTATTCAATCAGATTATAGCATGGTTTGGTATACCCAAAGTGATTGTCACTGACCATGGCAGTCATTTTCAAAATAACATGATGACGGAGCTGACCACTATGCTCAGATTCAGACAAGAACATTCTTCTCCATACTATCCGTAGGAAAACGGTCAGGTTGAGGCTATCAACAAGACTTTAAAAACTATCCTTAAACGTACAATTGATGTGGCCCACTCTAATTGCCACATCATGTTATATCCTGCTCTTTGGGATTATCAAACCAACGTAAAGACTGCTACGGGTTTCTCCCCTTTCCAACTCGTTCATGGGGTGGAGGCAGTCACTCCGATTGAATGTGAAATCCCGTCTTTAAAGATAGCCATTCATATGTTACCTGATACGACTGAGCTTGAGGAACATCTGGTACATTTAGAACACCTTGATGAACAATGTAGAGATGCGTTGACTGCTAATCAGGCTCATAAAAATAGGGTTAAAACTCAATATGATAAATCGGTCAAACCTAGGGTTTTCTCTGAGGGAGAACTTGTCTTGCTTTGGGACCAAGATAAAGAACCTATGGGGGCAGGAAAATTCAAGGCTATGTGGTTAGTACCTTATGTCGTATCGAAAGTATTAAGTAAGGGCGCAAATGATTTAGTTGATTTCGATGGGAATAAGCTGCCTGATCCTAGAAATGGGCTCTACCTGAAGAAGTACTATGCTTAGGCATAACAATTTTTCTTGTATTTTTATTTGTATGTATTTTTATGTACATTAGGTTGTCGGTTTTGTTTTTTATACTATCTTCTGGTTGTTCAAATGTCTTCTGAAAGGTATTTAGGATTTGCTGATGGCGCTAGCCGTCATACTTGTAACCTAGCTTCAGTAGCATGGGTTATCAATTCTCCCTCAGGACAGCTTGTTGCCACGAGAGGCGTTTGTCTAGGTCCTGCTTCTAATAATGTTGCTGAGTATAGGGCTATAATTGAACTCCTATGGGATGCTTTGTCACATGGCATCACCCAGCTTGAGGTCTGTTTGGACTCTCAGTTGGTTGTCTCCTAGCTCAATCGAGCTTATTAGGTACAAAATCCTATCTTATTACGTCAGTTCATGCAAATTCGTTTATTGGAAAGACATTTTGAGGTTATTACTTTCAATCATATTCACGAAACCAAAATTCATTGAATGATGCATATGCTAATTAT
>LPNX010732320.1:178839-248785 GCA_001517045.1 Pseudotsuga menziesii | reverse complement strand
ATATGTGAAATAACTGTTTGTAGATAGGTCAAGTCTAATCCCGTCATATACAAAATGTACAAAAATGTGGATCATAGTCCATCAAAATGCCCTAGGTCTATGCTGGACCGCCTTGGTCACTAGGACCTCCTTGGTCCCCATGATCCCTCTGCACTCTGGCTTCCTCATCCTCCTCAGCTTCGGCAGCCTCCGCCGCATCTATGTATACGAGCACTGCTCTAACCACTCGTCTGAAAAGACGTAGCCAAATCAGTGGAACCCCCACAACAAACTTTTGCATGGCTGTAGGGATATGCTCAATTCGCATAGTAGGTACTCGTTGGGTTAGCCTGGCCAACTTTCCCTCTAGTACCCTGATCAATCCCGGATCCTCACCCACAATAGGACGAACAAACATCCGAGGGTGCCCTTCGGGGCGGACCAGTCCAATATCTGCATTTTGACACATGAATAGGGTTAAGATTTGTAGATATGTATATATCTATCATTCTAAAATTCATAAAAATTTGAAAATGATAAAAATTAAAAATTACTTACCTAGCTCTCCCCATGCTCCTCCTAGACGGAGTACAAGGTCGGGGTCACCTTGAAAGTCCATCCCGGCGTATGGAAACTGCTCCAATGTCGGCAGCTATCATTCCCACCAGGTATAAAAATCATCATCATAGATGCTGTGTACCGAGTCTCCTCCTCCTTGACGGAGGAAGATGTCTCACCACCTGCTCAGCCTTGGCTGACGTGGAGATCTGATCGGTAGAGGTATAGCAGGGCTCAGTGCTGGTACTCTCTCTCGAAGAAGGCCACCAATATGCTTGCATAGCCAAAGTTTTTCTGCCTTCCCCTCTTGCAGTCGAAAATTTGTCTCCTCATGATGGGGGCAACTCCTGAGCACCAATCATAGAGAGCACCTCTAAAATAGTCAACTTCCAGCCTCATTTGGTTCCTTGTGGCCAAATGTAGAGATGAGGATCCTGATATTCTCACAATAGTGCTAGTTAATACCTAGAGAGTAAAATCTCGGATTTCTGCAACCAAAACGTTGGTTCCTCTTCTTTGAGTGCCTGGTGTACAGAACACATCTACATAGTTTTCGACACTTAAGGGGTCACTATCCCTGCTAGTGCCCTCCAAGTTCATCGGCGCTCCTCGTCGTGACAACCCAGTAATGAAATATATGTCTTCAGTGGTAAGCTCTAAGGTTTCACCTTGTAAGTTGAACATCCCCAACTCATGATCCCAATAATTGACCATGAACTCAAGTATGCGTACATTGGCCCGCATGGGCGATGTACAAAAGAATTTTAGCAGCCCGCTTGTGCATAATGCATGTATGGTAGGCGTGCTTTGGAGTTCCACTTGATCCATTATTTCGTGCTCCCTTTCCCTCCATTCCAGAACCATATTTTACCTAGCAAATACAAGTATTTTGATTCAGTTCTCCATGCCAAAATTTAAAATTTTTTGTTTATTTATAAACATTATATCCTTTGCGCAGCATACGCGACTGTCTAATTAGACAATTCGTGTACTATACGCGACTGGCTAATTAGGCAACCCGCGTATATAACGCGTATCCGCGAGTTTCCATATCAGCAACCCGCGGATGCGCCGTGCTACAATTTAGGACGCCTTTAAATATGGAATTCAGACTCAAACTTAACAATTGCTTGGATCAAAATGAAGAGATTAGGGTGTAGGCTTACCTGCAACTAGGGGATTTCGATTTCGTCGGTCCAATTGTCCATAATGATCGAACCAAGATAGAAGGTAAAACTTGCTTTTTATGGATAAAAAGTTCAAATGGTGAGTTTTGTTTTAATTTTCAAACTATTTATAGAAATTATATTTCGTAAAGTGGGTCTTTTTCTATAGTTTGAAATGTCAATCAACTAATACCATACTTTTTGTGCTTTGGAATAGGTTTTTCATCCTTACAAGGTGTTGTTTCTCCAATAGGGTGGTTTTGTCATTTCCAATACATTTTGGCATCTTTATTCATACCACATTAACCTTAGCATTCAACATTTTTCCACGGACTATGGTATTCTAAGCCATTAGTCCCTTGTTTTTTACCATTGTTCTCTCGTGGCTAGGACCCTTTGTCCATGAGTATCCTTCTTATATGCCTATGTTATCCTTTGGTACTCATGCCGCATCTGTTCCAGGTTCAGGGGTATCCTCTTAGCTATTTTTCACACCAAATAGAGTTTCTTTTGAATCTCTTTTTACAAGCTATCCCTTTATAGGACTCCCCATCCTTATGGAGTTTCTTTAGGCCCAGGTCTGACTCCTTCAAAATAGACTTGACTGCCGAGTTAACTTGTTCGCTCAAGCTCGTTAAGAATATGTGAGTGGGCATCCGCATTGGTGGTAGGTTATCTCTTTCTCGGACCATGCGGAATAATACGAGAAATGATCACTCTCTTTTCTTTTGAATTGAAAATAGTATTCTTAGGTATAGGTTTATCACTTTTCCGGACCTAAGGGACTAAATTTACAGAAAAGGAACACCCGGTTTGAGCTTAGTTTTCTCTTTTTCATGCTTTGGACCCAAACATGAAAAAGATTTCGAGTGTACTTTGTGTCTTTGTCATGCTCGTTAAACACTTAAGAACAAAGCAACGAGTTTATTGTTGTAAGCCCCATTTCTCATAACCAAATGGATCTTTCCGAGTGATCTTGCTTTCCTTCACACTCGTAAAACTCAAGCTATTTTATGTTGTTCTAGAAGGAGAAATGGGTAGGTGGTAATTTAACCTTTTTCAGACCTCCCTGACTAAGTACAAAAAAGGTTCACCTTTTCTTCTTCGGAAGTTAAGAGAGTTCTTCTGTGGTATGTTTTATACTTTTTCGGCCTCAGGAGACTAAATTGGACGAAAAAGGACCCCCCTGGAGTCTTCTTTGGAGTTTTCAGACTCTCTAAATGTGAAAACATCGACTGAGCATGTACTAGTTCGGGCTCATTAAGTCCACGAATCAGTGACACTATCAAGCATTATTTTCCCATCTCTTCAAGCTTGTTAAAAAATGAAGAGGGAACCGAGTTGACTTTCCTGGACTCGTTAAAATTTAACAGGGAAGGTAAGGAAGAAGTTTTCTCTTGTTTTTAGTAATGGCAGCATGTCCTCCTTGAACATACCACTCTTTGTTTTCCGATATCCATGTTTCAGTGATTAATTTTCCATTCAGCTATTTCCTTGAGTTTCTTACTCCTCCTCTTGTCTGTTATACCTGGGGAATCTGATCATGTATCCTACATGACAGATAGGTCTAGTTGTTCTATCTATAAGTTAACCGCTGCCTTGGGTCATCTCTGTGTTGTGCTCATTGTTCAAGGACTATACCCAATGTCTGATCTATAGCATGATCCCATCATTGTTATATCTGTTATCTATTGTGTATCCCTTCTTTTGCTCAGTTCCTAGTCACTCTTGTGATCCTTTGGTGGATCTATTACCTTCCTTATCACAGCATGGTTCCATTTCAGTACTTCCTGATGACGAAGACGTAGAGTTTTGACGTTTGTACCTCAGGATTCACGTTCATCATTGGTGGATTCCTTTGCTTCAGTTGTCGATTATCCTCTATTGATTGACAAACTATTGAATCCTTTCCATGTTTGACTTCAGCTTACCCTTATTCACATGGCTTGGATTGTACTGGTTCTTTGGGATCCTTTATGAAGACCTTAGTTCCTCACCTATGGACTAAGTTGTGCAAGATTATGTTCTATCCATATACACAGCTTCCAGATCTTTGAAGACTCATCATTATTGTATATTGTGGCTTAGATCCACCTTTGTAATATACATGGTTTTCATACTCGTATCATATGATGTACTCAAATATTGTAAAGGAGCTAGTGTTCCAGTAAATTGAACATAGCATCCTTAGATGTAACTTTGTATATGACATTACTATGTATTTGTTTCAGGTACTCTCTCTGCTCCATTGGATTTCTGAGTTCTCCAAAGATAAAGAGTATAATGTATTTCAGCCATCGTTTCCCTCTGACCTCACACATTAGGGGGCATCTGTTATCCACCTGAATGGCACCTCTCCGTCTGAGTGCTGACATCCCTCATGTTGGCACACAAAAGGACATCTATGGATTGAGGGTTGCCCAAAACACTATAGATGGGATTATTATGAATTACATTCATCATCCATCCAGCTGGTTATTTTTACCCTTTTTCTATGTCAATTCATATACGCGACTCTCTATATATGCAACTCGCGTGTCATATGCGAGTCTCGGTTGTTTCATGTCACGTATAGATGTATACGCGGGTTTCCTTTAGAGCAACTCGTGGATCATACGCGAGTTTCTAGTTTTGATACCCGCGGATACTTACCTTGGACATTAAAAATAAAAACATGCGATTACTTGAGATTAGTTAAGCCATTTACCTTAATCTCATTAACTGTCTCAACCTCCTCAACCTTTGAAACTGCCTTATTTCACCAACTATAAATACAGGCCTTGGGGAGGGTGTTAAGAGATGCACTTGGAGAGCAAAGTTATGCTGGTGGAGTTTATATAGAAGTCTTTGGAGTAGTGGAACTCAGAATCCTTTGGCTGCAGAGGAGTCCTTGTCTCAGGCGTTGGGTTGTAATCTGAACTCTTTCCATTATTGTTAATAAAGAGAATCCTTCATCCATATTGTGTCTTGAATGTATCTCATGTATTGTGGTTGGATAAATGTTTATGTTTCAGCATCCTGTATATGATTTATCTAACCTATTTATATATATGAATCATCTTGTATTTGGAAGATTGATCCTTGACAAGTGAAGGAGAAAGCATCCATGAAGACTTTGGAGGAGAAGCAGAGCAGAAGAGGACAAGCTAGGATCAACCATCGTGTATCGGGTGAGTCTTTCCCATCCTCCTATTTCCTTTACTGCAATCTAGAGTCAATTGTCTGCAAGTTTATTGAGTATGTTGGTAACCCCAGACCTTCAGTTATAAGGTGTTTATTCCTGTACAACACTCCTCTTCCACCTAGAAGGCTTGAGGAATCCCAGAGAATCCTAGGAGAAGATTGATAGCTTGTTTAACAAACAATATGAGTTTCAGGGACACATTCTGGAGAATGAGTTGGTATTTTTACATCCTAGCAATTTCGAAACAATAGAGCAATTCTTTACTAAATTCAAGTCTTTGGCACTCCAATGGAAATAGTGTGAAAAGAGCAGAAGGATGAGGAAAATGTATTTTTTATTCTTAGCAAACTCAGCCCAAAGTATTATGTATTTGTTTCTACATTTCATTCAAGCGGGATGGCCTCCCTGATTGGAAAATTCCTTCATTGGATTCCTTTTTTGAGTCCTTAAACAAGGAGCAAGACAAGTTGATTCGAATGGGAGTCATCAAGACCTCCAAAGATCAATCTCTCCTAGTTATTGACTCTTCCAAAGTGCAAGCTAAGGGGAAATCAAAGAATAAGGAGCTTAAAGTAACTAATTCGAAGCCTAAACAGAATCAACAAAATTTTGAAGGGGCCTCCGGCTCTAAGAAAAAGAAGTTATGTCCCTATTGTGAAAAGGGATACCATCTTGAAGATCATTTAATGAGGAAGCAACTTGATGAAATGACAACTCTTCTAAAGCAACATAGCATTTCTCCCCCAAGAACAAAGAATCCTGATGAAGAACCATAGATAGAAGATGATGAAAGGTGACATGCTTTGAAAGATTCCTTACACAATCTACCACATACATAATTGATTCTATAGCTTCCAATCACATGGTTGCTTCCAAAGAATCCTTCCCTACCCTTACACTGTCAAAGGGGCCTAACATTCACATGGGAGATGATTCCCAGATTCCAGCAGAAGGAAGGGGCTTAGTCAAAGCGAAGCATGGTGAGTTCAAGAATGTCCTTTATGTTCCATCCCTTGTTGTTAACCTATTGTTTGTTTACCAGATGACTCATACAAGCTCTCCCAAGAGAGTTACATTTGATTTAGAGACAATTGAGATCACAGAAAAAGCCACTGGACTGCTTGTAGCGAAAGGTATTGCAAATCACTCTACCAAAGCTTACGAGTTCCCACATTTTTTACCTGTATATCCTCCTACAGCTTTATTGTCTCATGCTAACAAAAACAACAAGATTTGGCATGAGAGATTTGGCTATCTAAATTTCAAATATCTGCAATAACTCCATAATGATAAATGGTTGAAGGTTTTTCCTCCATCCAAACTCCCAATGGAGTATGTGATGATTGCTTGGTATGTATGTTGAATTATTGTAACTTTGAAATGTATTCACTTATTATCCCCGATGTTCCTATAGGGAGAATCATTTGTATTACATTATACCCCGATGATCCTATCGGAAGAACTACTAAGAGTCATGAGGAAATTCCCTCCATTGTAAGTCGAGTCATTAGCACCCTAATTAATATTATATTAAGTTGTTTGTGTCCTCCTAAAGAAGTCGTCCTAGTCAGTTTTTGTTGGGCTTAGGGCAGACCCGGGTTCTATACTTTTGTCTTCGCACCAACAAAAGACCCATAGTGTTGGCCCTTTCGGCAACAACCAGCGAACAAGTTGCAGTCTCACCCAAAACAGCTATGGGGTGCCGCAGAATCAGGTTTCTGCAAGCAGAAGAGGGATATTACTGTACCTTTAGCTTCTAACAAATGATAATCATAAAATACAGAGCTTTGATATTCACTTATTTAGCTTCGCGGTTAGATAAATAAACAGTGCCTTTCTCAACCCTTTACTGGGAATTCACAGCGAAGTTAGTATTTAGCAGTGATCTTACTTATCAGTTATATAATTATTAATGCATAAAGAACACAACAACAACACAACAGAACCACAACACATGATATAACATGATTCACCCCCAGTTTACGGGCCACGTCCACAAAACTGTGTTTTATTCAACTCTTTACAAAAACCACAGTTATGATCTGCGCACTCAGCTGCAGATCCCTTCAATTCCTCAAAGCTGTGCACTAAGCTGCAGAGGTCGTCCATGCACACAACTGGGACTTAACCTTTCTTACAAAACAAGCCTTAGCTTCGCATCAATTCATCTTACAATAAAGGCCTAAACTGACTTCTTTACAAGAGTGCTTATTTATAGTGCACTTATTACAAAACCATGGGCTTAAACCATGGGCACCCCGAACCCTAAACCCTGGACTTAAACCATGGGCTTATTACAAAGGAAGGTCTTTGACTCAACCCCGACACCCCTAAGACTATTTTGAGTCGCAACTCCACTTACAGGCTTCCACAAAAACCGCGGAGTTACCAAAATTAAGGACCATTAAGGAGCGTGCCCCAATAGGCCCCTAAGACTCACCAGTGTCTCGTCTCGGGACACGCTACTGTTGATCTGGTGGGAGAACCTTGTTGGCGAACATAGTGAATTACTTGTTGAGGCCACGCATGATATTGTCGGCTGCTTGCTCCTTCTCCACCAACTCCTGCAATGCTGTCGTTGAGGCTTCGCTAGCCTTTTCTTGTGCAAATGCATCGTACTCCTTGAGAACTATGAGCTATCTGTCCACAGGAGTACTCAATTCCAAAGCCTCGTTGACAAGGGGTTGCATAGCATTTTCCAGCAGTGTTGCTTTTATTCTGTACGACTCAATCTCCTGCTGGAGTTCCTTGCTTTTTTTTACCTTGAGCATTTTCTGCATAGGGGTTAAGGTCTTAATTTCCACTTTTACTGTGTCCAACTCTACTTGTCGCTGCTTGATGGTTTCCTGCAGCTTTTGTACTTCAGGGTTTTTTCTGCAGTGTTGTCCAGGCATCGATTCTTTCCTCTAGTAGCTTGGCTGCGCTGCCAATGATATCTGATATTTTTGCTGCTGAGGCATGAATGTCTGCGCAACGCTACTCTCTGACCTCTGGTGGGATTTCCGGGATGATGCGAAGTTGAAGCTCCGCAATCTGAGACTCATGCTCTGCTTTAAGCTTCTCTATTTCACTGCGAGACTGTTGTGCGTAGTCTTTTAGTTTGACAATTCTTTGCTCCAGTTCTTCCTCATTCTGGATGTCGAAGTCAGGAAACTTTGACACGCCTCCTCCAATACTCGCGCCAATGTGACCTGCTTATGTTCTGCGTCGCTCTTTCTCTGCTCCGCTTCCTCCAACTGTGCTGCGAGGCTATCATTCTGCTTCCTATTATGTTCCAACTGTATTTGTGAGTAGTGGTCTCGTGCTTGGAGTTCCTTCGCGATAGCTGACTGGCAGAGATGTAATTCCATCATGGACATCTTGGTGTAATCGATTCCAACTATCATGCTCATCTCCGCGCAAGATTCTGCGTCATTTATGATGAGGGCAGCACTTGACACTTATCCCCGGTGTTCTCTAACCGGCCATTGTCTTGTGTCTGGCTGCGCAGGTACTGGGGCACTTCTTACTGCAGCGCTCGTCGCTGATTTTTCTGCTAACTCCTTTAGCTCCGAGATTCGCTTTGCTATGCCAGTGATGGCATCAAGATGCGGGGCTGCAAACTCTGACCATTGCTTGGTGAGAACTTCTGTGGATTTCGACAGAGCCTGATTAAGCTCTTCACTTGTCAAGATGGGGTCCTTGTTGATATTCTTGTCCTTTGACGCTTTCGTTTTCTTTTGGGACTAAGGTTTGGTCACTTCTTCGACCTCTGGGGATTTGCACTTATCTGGCCAATGAGGGTCTGAGATAGTTTTGACCGACTCCTCTTCTTCTCCTTCATCTCAGCCATCTCCACCCTGGTCGCTTTCACTCTGCTGCGACTCACTTTGCTCGTCACTGTCTTTTGTGGGGTCTTGCTATTGCGGCTGACTAGGGCCTGCGCCCACAGTGGTGACTGGAGGGATTGGAATGTTCGGCTTTGTCCCTACATCCTTCAACCATTCCGTCGGCCACTGATAAACTACCGCGAGGATGTCTTCTTTGGTCACTCTGTATGGCAACTTCCAGCATGCCTTTTTCTCATCTGCACGGGCCTGGATAAAGACATTGTGCATGTTGGCCCTGAAGTTGGCCACTGCATCATATTGAGAGAATAGCTCATTACGAACCGCAGGGTCTTTACAATCTCATATGAGATACTCATGGCGTAAAAGGCGAACACAGTGTTCGTCATCTGCTGGGATGCTTTGTCCTATGACACCTAGAGCGGTGCGTACCTCGCTGCACCTGGCATGCTTGGAGGTACGTCAATGAACTGCGCCTCAGTGGGCTCTTTCCACCCGATTAGGGCAATAAGTACGATTAGCCATGAATAATGAAAGGGTCTACCTTTTTCCTACACATCGCGGGAATCTTCAAGAAATTCCTTAGGGATGTAAGCTGCCCAGTTGTAAATGTAGCCTTCTGTGCAGTTCGTAGCAATACTGAGAATCGGGGTAGGTACTTCGGTTGGTCTACACTTCCGCATTAGCTTGCAGGCTAAGAGCTCTATAGTGAATTGAATGTTTTGATGCTGAATAGCCAAGGTTTGATACCCTCGCTTCCCTTTCGTCAACCCAAAGCGCTCCTTCATGCTATGTGCTAGCTTCACATCTTCATGTTTTCCCAAAAACTCAATGCTAGGGTCAGGCCCTTCCTTCGGCAGGCCTATAATCTGGTGAATGAGTCCTCCATTGATAGCGATTTTCTGGTTTCCAATCCATAGGTACCCATCATGCACCAACTCCAATAATTGTTTAACCACCATGGTTACCTGTGTGCTGCGACCGAAGTGGGGCACATCGAGCATCTTCAACAAACCAGCAGCCCACTATTTCATTTCTAATAATGATGCTCCAGTTTCCTGATAGCGGACATAGTGTAAGTATGTTCCAGGTACGAACTGTGGAAATTTCCCCTGATCATTTGTATCGTGGTCGGCATACTTGAGCAGGTCTATTTTCCCTGTCATTGTCTCGACCAGCTGCACACCCGGTGGCAGCGAAGGGGTTCGTAATGTGAACTTCTTCGTCCGTCGAGGGAGCTGAACTCCTGGTCGAACTGGCGGAATATACGGTGGACACTATGGTGCAATGTTCTCATCCTCTTCAAGTGGGACCTCTGTTGAGCCGGACGGATTCATCTTGGGATCCTCCGGTGTTTTCCCTATTTGCTTGTGTCTGTCTTCGTTCCGCTTAGAACGAACTTCAGGATTATTTTTTTTCCTGGTAGAGCGTGTCTGCATTGGTCAGGTCGGTGCTGGGGGAGTCTCTTTGCGGGGTACAGACGTAGGTGGGTTGCTGAAAAGGTGTGGCAGACTCTCCTGTTCAAATTCTCTCACTAAATTCTGAAGCTCGCTATCAACTGACATGGACGCAATTGTAAAACTCAAGAAAATGTAAAATGCGAATGTCACGGGTGTGGGTGTGTTCTTATAGAATCCATCCCCAACATCTGTCATAACTATGCATTGATGATACCAAATCTGACAGATATCTTGTCCAAACGGCGGTAGATTTTCCAAGATCTCATTAATACAGGCAGTTAATATAGGTAGCGTACCGGCACCGCCAATTTTGATTTCTTCCAACGGTCGTATTTTAAGCTTCGGCAAAGCTTTCCTTCTTCGGTACAAGTAGCGGCTCTAGCTGTGCCAAAATAAGGACATTCGACATTTCCTGATACCGGCTTCAACCTGGCTTCGAGCTGCAACCCATAACAGAATGTCTTCCACCACCTCAATGATTCCTTTCATTTTTAAGAGCTTTGTCAGAGATAGGTCCTGATATTCATGGAGAAGTTGGGTCACTTTGCTCACCATTTGTTTATCCCAATAATCTCCAATGGTAGCATACTTAAGGTTTTCTTTTAACCCAATGTTTACGGTCCGCGTCTTCAGGGGCTGAGTCACTTCAGGTGCTTCAACTGCTGGTCCATGTACTTCACAGTGTCCTTCTGACTCAAGAATGTTAATGTTGCACAGATCGTCATCCTCATCAATTGCGAGGTTATAACATTCTACTGCATTGGCTTCTTGTTCCTTCCAATTAGGTTGGTATTCTGCTATTTCTTGATCATCAAATACTTTAGTATGGATCAACCTAACAGCTGTGTCCAAAGCAGGAGAAACCTCATTAATAGAAAATGTCAGCACAAAACTATCAACAAGACTTTCCCAACTTACAGTACCGTGGTGAATCTCAACCTCCGCATACCAGTTCTTTGCTATAGGTTCCAGGGTGTGCACAAACCTATGTACCCATTCTTCATGAGGTACATGCTTCCATGCTTCGTAGAATTTCTCCAAATGTCCCTGAGGACTGGTCGTACCATTAAACCTGCTTCGCACCTCCTGAGGTTGGTCCCTGAATCTTAGGCAAAGGGACTTCTGGCATGCTGCCCAACTATGAATGTACTTTTTATGACCATTCCACCATCTAGCTGCTGTGGCTCTTACGGCTGAATCTAGAGCTGCCATTTTCTATGAGTCTGGTACCTGCTCTGAGAATTGCATAATAAACTCTTCTGGGTCTATCGAACCATCAAAAACAGGTATGGTTCTTGTCTGTGAACTAAGCCATCTGAGAGACTTGGTAATTCTTGCACATCGATGTCCATGTAGCTCATACAGTCTATTTTTCCAATTCTCTAAGCCATCATCTGAATCCATCATACAGGAGCTGTCACACTGCCAATCCATGATACCTTCTGCAGTAGGATCAACATAATCTTCTTCCTTCGTTGTGATATTGTAGATATGGTCCAAAAAATTCTGGTCTTCATCTCTTACTGGCTCGGTGTACCTCTCTCCTTGAGAGGGATCCAATGGTACTATGACTCTCAGTCGTTTCCCTTTGAAAGTCATCTACCTCTTCTTCAGGTTGATTACTGCATCATTATCTATTGCCCATTCAATGCCTAGCAGTTCTAGATAGGGGTTGCTGTCATCAATTATTTCAATTACCTCAAAGTTTACTAAGGTACTGACTCCATCAATATCTACTGATACACTAGGGAGTCTTTCTAGGGGCACAATCTTCTGCTGATTGGCTAATCTCAACTATATAGGGGACCATTCCAGAGTCGGTTTTCCCATTTGTTCCCATGTCTGTTTAGTTAATACATTTACTTCTGACCCTAGATCCAAGATGACATCAATCATGTCATATTCTCCTATCTGAGCATTCAATCTCATCTCCCTGTCAGTTCTTCTGACTCTATGAACAGTTTTTTCCTTACCAGAACTTCGCTAAGGTTCGCAAGAAGCAATAACTTTCTACAACTCATTTAAGGCATGCTGATTTCTTAAGAGCTTCATACAATTCTGTAAAAAGGAGGACAATGTACTTACTTTATCCATCAAAGCTTCTTGTGGCTGCGACTGCTGTTGAGGTTGTTGCACAGGTGCTACTGAGGTGTTGGGGTCAGCAAAGTCTCTCTTAGCTTTCATAAATGTCTCTTTTTCTCTTTCGACATCAAATGCTGGGATTTTTTCTGGGGCCTTACGAACCCAAGCCTTGGCAGGCTGTTGCTTCTTGTTCTGCACTTCCGTCGTAGCTCCACTCCTTGTAACAACATTAATGGCTGGGACAAGTCGTTGTTCCATAGCAATCAACTGAATATTCTGAGTAGGGGCACTATTTCTTTCTTGAATCTTGGCTATCAGCTGCGGGCATTGCTCAATCACATGGTCGACAACTCTGCAATATCGACATGTCGTAGTTGGGTTCCGACAGTCTCTAGCTAGATGTCCTGCCTGGTTATAGTTATAGCACACAACCTGGCCTCGTCCTCTGCCAGCCATACCACCACGACCATGGCCTCCAAAAGTTCCGCGACCTGATGTACTACCACGGTAACCATATCCATCATTGCTTTGGCCATCATTTTGTACCCGATAAGCATCATAAGTGCGTTCTCTCATGAGGTCAAAGCTGCGACACTCATCTTCGTTGTGTCCCACTGACTTACAAAACTTGCAATAAGGGTTCTTAGGGACTTGCACATACCTCTGCAGAATATAGCAGTCTTCAGGTCGATGCTGGCCAGTTGTCCTACAGATCTCACAATATAGAACACTAGGGTTGAATGGGTTTGGTGAACCAAAATTCAGGTAATTTCTTACCGCAGGACACTGTTCCTTGTCGTGACCCTCTGTCTGACATCATATACACCAAACCTCTTCGTGACTAGCTTTCCCTTTTTTCATATCGTGAAGCTCCAGAGCCATCGCTGCCAACTGCGCTTGTATTTGAGTGATACCAGAATTATCTTCAACAGGGACTGTTTCAAGATTCATAGCGATTTCCAAAGCCTCCTGCTGATCCGCAACCTTCTGTTGCATGAGTGGAGTCCTGATGTGTGGTAACAAAGCTGCGATGAACCATTCCTTATGCTGCGCTGGTCCAATAGTGAAACTAACTTGATCTAGCAGAACTTTGAACCTCTGATCAAAGTCCCACACTGATTCTCCTCGCCGCTGCTGAATTTCCTTTAGTTCAGTGATACACTGCGACTCGGATTTAGGCTTCTTAAATTCCTTTATCATTGCTGCTTTTATATAAGCCAAGACATGGTTCTGAGTACTGGAAAACTTCATGAACCAGGTCAAAGCGCGGTCTCTAAAAGAAGTAACCAGCGGCGCTCTTCTTGTATCTTGATCCATGATGTTCTTAGCAGTCCACACTGCTTCACATAAGAACAAGAACTGTTCTCGATCCTTTGATCCAGTTCCTTTGAAAACAGGGAGCTTAATGTCGTCATTCATATGGGCCATCGTGGATCTAGGGGGGAGGGAGGGGGAATGGTAGTAGGCGGGCGGGAACTTACTGGGGTAGACTAACCTGCGACAGGGATACTCACGCTAGGGTTACTTTCAGACTGCGACGGGTTCTCGGGGATAATAGGTCTTCGCTGTGGGGTTACCAGAGGGTTTCCAACAGAAGGGGTTTCTTCGGGCTCTAAGGATGCTGGACTTACGAGGTTAGACTCGGTATTCTGACCTAGGGTATAGGACTCAAAATTTCTCTTGTATCTTTTTCCACTTCGCAGCAAACCAATTTGCTCGTCGAAGGTACTTTCACTTGCAAACATAGGTTAGTAATACTAAATCTAATAGTTTGATTCAATGAGAAATATACCTTTTTCAGCCAATAGCATTTTAATTCTCAAACTAAATGAATTCAAGTACTTACTCCTTGGTCCTTTGAAAAACTGTCGTTCGGCTTCGCTGAAGGACGTACTTGTGTCAATGGAGAACTCTATCACAAATGCTTCAAGGGTTCACGTTGTCCAGAAATCAACAGTGAGGGATATCTCGTTGTTCACCCTTTTCAATATATTAATTCTTGCAGGGGTCCAATCAGGAAACTGACCTTCTTGGAAGTTCGTCCTTCTCTCTGTTAACCTGGATAACCACTGGTGCAACTCTATGTGGATACTACCAAAGAAAATTTCATAAATATCAGAAAAAACATACCTTTGTAAAAAGTCATTTGAACTACGACGTGGATCTTTGTTCTCTTGTACAACAAAGTTCAGATAATTCTCTTCAATCCAATCACCGATTTCTTTCACTGAGGGTTTCCAAAACATAGCCCTTGAGGTACGACGTAAACCCCTCTTGAGCAAATACTAAGTTCAACCGCCAACGGAACCAATTTGTTGGGCTTAGGATAGACCCGGGTTCTATACTTTTGTCTTCGCACCAACAAAAGACCCACAGTGTTGGCCCTTTCAGCAACAACCTGTGAACAGGTTGCAGTCTCACCCGAAACAGCTATGGGGTGCCGCAGAATCGGGTTTCTGCAAGCAGAAGAGGGATATTACTGTACCTTTATCTTCTAAGAAATGATAATCATAAAATACAGAACTTTGATATTCACTTATTTAGCTTCGCGGTTAGATAAACAAACAGTGCCTTGCTCAACCCTTTACTGGAAATTCACAGTGAAGTTAATATTTAGCAGTGATATTACTTATCAGTTATATAATTATTAATGCATAAAAGAACACAACAACAACACAACAGAACCATAACACATGATATAATGTGGTTCACCCCCAGTTTATGGGCTACATCCACAAAACTGTGTTTTATTCAACTCTTTACAAAAACCACAGTTCTAATCTGCGCACTTAGTTTCAGATGCCTTCAATTCCTCAAAGCTGCGCACTAAGCTCTAGATCTCTGCGCACACAGCTGTAGATCTTTCTTAATCACCCAAAACCCTCTACGCACACAGCTGCAGAGGTCGTCCATGCACACAGTTGGGACTTAACCTTTCTTACAAAACAAGCCTTAGCTTCGCATCAATTCATCTTACAATAAAGGCCTAAACTGACTTCTTTACAAGAGTGCTTATTTATAGTGCACTTATTACAAAACCATGGGCTTAAACCATGGGCACCCCGAACCCTAAACCCTGGACTTAAACGATGGGTTTATTACAAAAGAAGGTCTTTGACTCAACCCTGACACCCCTAAGACTATTTTGAGTCGCAACTCCGCTTACAGGCTTCAACAAAAACCGCACAGTTACCAAAATCAAGGACCGTTAAGGTGAGTGCCCAAACAGTTTTAGTGGGGTCGGCCTGTTGGAGTGAATTTTCAAGTGAACAGAAGAATATAAATATAAGTGAGGCTCCTCTCACTTATAAACACTCACACTCACTTATGTAGCGCATAAGAGAGAGAGAGATAACTGTAGCTGCAAGGAGGAGACAGATCAATCTGAGGTTTTCTCTGTTATCTTTTGATCATGTCTATTGAGGAATATTTTGCTGGGTTTTTCCCATTAGGATTTTCCTAGGATAAATGTGTGTTGATCTTGTGATATTGTTTCTTTCAATAGTCCTCGTTACGGAGAGAAACTTCCTATGGCTTGGGGTGTACCACAACAGACAACTAGACATGAGAAATCAATCCCTTCCCAATATGAAATAGAAACCAAACATCTAACGCTAAGGGATCTCAAATAATACCTTATTTCGGATGGTTGAAGTATATCCCTGTTGAGCTTTTTTCAATCCCGATAGCACTAGCAATTTGCTCTCAACAACAACAAACAAGACAAGCATGCTATATAATATGGTGTTAGATCTACTCTAGCATATATAATTAACAATGTATAAGAAATTAAACATATTCATGGATTCAATATTCATTTAAATGCACATTATTGGATAGGAAAAGATATTTCTATTAATCAAATCAGAGATTACACAAGTGACAACCTCTATCGGCACACGAACCAGAGAAATCAGGTCCTCCAACTGTAACACCCCGGTTTTGACCCCATTTGCGCTAAAAATGTATATGATGTATATATTGTAATTAATCATGGTGTGGAGCTAAAAGAAAAATCCCCACCATCGATTTAACATTTTATGCTCCAACGATTAAAATCGTTGCCGAGGGTATATTCATGCTAGCCAACACATTATAATTTTTGCATCATGTAAATATGCATTTTAGTTAAAATACTCACAACCAGCTATGTCTATGCAACATCAAAAGAGATGGGGGCATGATTTTCCTAAGGATAAGGAGGGGGAAATATTTAACCTTTGGGGCCAATGGGGAAAATCCAAATGTCAAAGGGAGAACCCATCAAACCCTCAACTACCCATTTTTGTCTTTTTCCCCAATCATTAAATTCTGCCAAAATGTGGTTGAGTTAGTTATTGCATGGGGATGGGAAGAGTATGGGCATGAAATTCGAATTTGAGGAAAACTTGTTTTTGGGGAAAATCAATTTTTGACTTTTTGGGCAATTAAACACCCAAAATGCATGCCCATTTGGCCATACAGCCACGTTCTTCATTTTTTGCTCACGTAGGGAAGCTTGGGAGCTGTTTCACCTCCACGATTTTTCCTGTGGTATGTTTCTCTTTCATGATTTGGGATCTTGGGCATTTTACTCACCATCATTCATCCACATTGGGGTTCTCTCAAGAAGCTGGGAATTGCTGAGTGTGAAATTCATGATTTTGGATTTGTTATGTATATTTTTCCCTCACGTGGGCAGTCGTTTTTCATTTTCTCGAGGCTGAGAATTTCATTTTTGTGATGTTCTTGTGGTTGGGTTTCTTCCCCAATGATTTATATTACATTTCCCCAATGTTTGCCAAGCTGAAAATTGTTTTTGTGTTTCCCAACGATTTAGAGGAGAGACCACATCCTCTTGGGAGTTGTTGTTGATTTCTTTTTTGGCCACGTTAGGGCCAAAACGTCCCTGGGATACGATTTGTTGTTAGTGGGTTGTTCTTACCCTCCTTAGCAATTAATTTTGTGGCTAAACATTTTTCCTCAACCCATAAATGGTGTATATTGTTGTGTATGCAATTGGTATTTGGACAGTGTAGGAGTGGAAAGGAGTCTTCTTAAAAAACCTAGTGTTTTGTAGGATCCTCGTAGATAGATCTAGAGGGATGGCTCTCTTCTCTACACCCCCTGAATAGCACTAGAAGGGAAGTCATGTCCCGAGGGACTTCGCAGCAGAGAAGGAAATGATTTCTTGTGTTGGGTGTGTGTGGATGTCTTAGGATTCAATTCAGTTCTAGTGTAGGCATCCTTAGGTCTTCAGTGAGCCCACTAGCTTAGCAGACAGTGCTTCAATCTCCTGATAACCTGCTAAACCCAACTTGTTGGCTTGGTTATTTGTTATTGTGTACTCTTGGTATGATAAACCCAACCATGTTGGCTTGATTGAGTTTTGACATATATTTGGCTATGTGTGAGCCTTCTTAGTTTCCTTATTCCTTATGGGAATCATGCCCAGCTTGGGGGAGGTAGTGTTGTTGAGATATTAAGGAGCAGACTGGCCTATGGTTGGGTGGAACGTTGCAGTGACATATATAGTTGCGGGATGAGTTTCTTCATAAGATAAGTATTCTTATCTATTTCATCTCTGCAATTATATTTGTTGTTTAATGAAAATGATGAACATGCTAAATTCTTGAATGGAAGGTAGTTTGCTTCTGCTGTATGATAAATAATTATGCATCTACACATGTTTTAGTTCAAATCATTTCAATTTTTATCATGTGTATGTTCATGGGGCTAGTTTCCCGTATAGATAACAGTATGGTAGCATCCTCTTCATTGGTCAGAGGGTCGGGGACACGTTACACCACATGGGCCTCCACCACCTCAATCCTCCATCTCTTGATATAAAGCTCACAAGCAAAGAAAATATTGGGAAGAACACAAAGTGCTCCAAAGGGACAAAGGGATGCAGAATCAAGTATATGCAAGCTATGGAAACAATGGACTATAGTTTTGTTTCTCTTCAATTCCTCCTCTTCAATGTATCCAAGGGGTTCCTTATACAACACTCCAAAGGGGTGATGGAGGGTCAAATCTGAGTGATATCGAGGCATATGGAAGTCCAAGAGTGAAGTGGTTCAGACACACATCAAGGAAAACTCCAAAAATATTTGGATTTATGCACACATCCCGATGTACACGGGTTTGAGGTCAAAAGTAGCGTGTACACGCGAGTATGGGTTTAAAAGTAATGTACAACAATAAACAGGTGTTTTTAAGGGATGAAATTGGAAACATCAACGTATAATATCAGCCCATGTGGTCTAAAGAGTTTGCAGAGGGACAGGGAAGAATATCAACATGTGATCAACCATGTGCGGTAAAATCATCTATAACATATGCCCCCTAATGTGTGAGGTCAAAGGGATAACATGATGGCCGAAATACATTATAAAATCCATCCCAGAAGTGGAGTGATGAAGAACTATGATCCAGGAGGATATTGGTGGCCACCGGCCTATTCCACTTGGACCCCCACCATTGTTTCTTTCAGTTTTCAAGTTTCCTTAATTGTAGCACAATTTACTATTTTTGGTAGTTTTCGGGTCCTAAACTTCTGTAGCCGTTTTGAGGCCCTAAATGACGTTTTTCGGCATTGAATGGTCAGGAAAATGTGAGTCCGTTATAGAATTAATATTTTTCATTTATGGATGTAGTTCTTGAAGATATCTTTCTAATGATGTATCATGTGCGTCAAACCAAGGTAGTATGCCAAAGTTACAACCCTGGGAAATTGATGTACCAAGTTACCCAACGGGGCCCACTTTTTGGCATTTCACCTCCTAGGGTTAGGTTTTTGGATGTGTAGGGTTTCTATTGTTTTTCAATAATACATAGGCCTTCAAGCTTCATTGTAACATAGAGTTCAGAGGCATGTAGCCACCACATCTCTTCTCAGAGATAAGCTACCAACACTCTAGCTAGTTTATTTCCATTTTGTATGTAAACAAGTTTTAGTTCTTTGATTAATGAAATGAAGTGTTATTTTCACTGCATATTTGTTTCTATGGTTATTTGTGTATTCTGTTACATTCCTGCATAAATACGGATCAAACTAGGTGGAAGAACTAGCCATCCATCAATGATAGTACAATAACCAATCTCTCCATATGACTGCAAATACATATAGCAGTCCCAGATACATAAGAGTACAACGGCCAGGAATACGCATGATATACAAAATGTGATGTGTGGTCATCGCCACGTATAATATATAACATATCAAAATCTCCATGATGAATATATACAATGGATCAAGATCTCCATAGAAGTTGAAGATATACAATGGATCAAGATCTCCATAATGGCTGCAGATATCTGACATACACTTGAATCAAATCACAAGAGATGAAATCTCATGAAAACTAGCACGATCAAGGAGGTAGCATATGTGGAATGCCACCAAGCTAGAAAGTATTCTACACAAACCGCTACGAGTACATGTCCTACTATGCGAATAAAGGTGTTGAGGTTGAACATAGTAGTCCATCGTCTGATTACCAGTCATTGATGTATACCGTTAACAGACGTGAGATCACCCGCCGATAATGAAAACGGTAATCAAGGTACTATAGTGCAATCTAACAAGTGTGAATAGATGTGTTGAGGTCAAACACTTGGAAGAATACATCTATGAGGGGACCTTGATGTATTCCCAAAACTGTCGATGGTAAGAGATCCTACCACTGATGATTGTAAGTCTCAAGTCACTCAAATGACTCTAGACTCCTATCCTAGAATAAATGATGTGAAGTCGATGGGATGGAATCTGTTGGAAGGAGGGAATTAAGGAATATTCCATCAACCAAAATGAGGTACTCAGCAACGCTGTATAATGTGGAAGAAATCAAACAAAATGTGCACGAACCAGTAATAGTACCGGGAATGACCGACATGCAAATTTAAGACAACTGAGGAATGGCTGATTCAGGCTTCAACTTCCTTCGAACAAGAGCATAAAGGAAAATGGTGACTGAAGATAGGTAGCATGGACTCGATATTCAAACTGTGACATCTTTGTGACACAGGAGGCATCAACAAAGGCTCCATAGGGACTGGAAGGTCAACCAGTTGGTGGAGATAAAGTTAGAGTAATGAGTACAGCTCCTAAATTCAAACTAATAACCCAACTAATGGATGTGATATACAGTGCTATGTTCGAAGACGACACCACTCGACTGCTGCCAAATATAAGATCTTTTCCTGTCCGGCTTTTTCGTTTTTATTTTTATTTTTTTGGACTTTTTCAGATATTTTGAAAATATTGAAAAAGAATAAAAGTTCTTTATAGTTACAAATCTAGGAGGAGAGGAGTGTCAAGGTAAAAAAAAACAAGTTCAAAGCAGCGAAACACACCTATGGTCAATGCAAGGAAACATGTGTAGGATAACGACACTTGGGGGAAAGTCCCTTCCCAGTAAAAATGGGGAATCAAGCAGCAAAAGATATGTAAAAAAGGCTTTGCTTGGCTAGACATGAGACCAGCTCGGGCTATATGGATAATAATCAAAGTCAGGGAAGCTGACATAAGGCTCAATAAGGCAAGAAAAACTCATGATAATGCAATTACAACTTGACATATACAAGGGAGTCCCAGGGGGAAGGCCAACATAAAGTTAAAGAGGAGTATTAAGCTCTTTCTCAAAGTCATGGCAATACTATACATAGGACTCCCACACCCTAAAGGAGAAATGTCGGCATGGGCACCAAATGCAATACAAGATCTAACTACGGTACCCATGTATGGGAATGCTCTACCATTCGCATAAAGTCACTTCTAAAAGTAGAAAGAAGGTTCTGTGACAAGATGGAATGGGTTTGTACCCAGGGTTAAGATGAAACGGTCATAAGGCTATGCAAAATGCAAGTGGATGTGAAAACCTAATCTATATGCATCTTAAGACATAATACTTGATATAGGCACCAATGGGTAGAGGACATGGTCAAACTGCACTCAAAACAGGATCCTACAACATCAAATTAGTTGAAATGGTCCAAAATGGTCAGAAACGGTCAAAAACTATAGAAAGTGGGTAAAATTTCAAAACAATCTCTATAAAATAGTGAAAAATTAAAAATTTTCATACCATTTGGAATTTTTACCCACCATAGTGCATTTGAGTCTAGAACTTCAAAAGCGAATTCCAGGAGCATCGTCTAATGGAATCCCTCCATGTTTGATCCAAGAAAATTACCTTGCCCCTCTCTTTCATTTTCATGCAAATTTTTTAAATTTTCATGGTCCATTTAATTTTTTAGGCCATCCCAACTTGGGCGTTTCGTCCCATGTGGATATCGGGCATTTTTCTGTGTATAGGGCTGACCATACGTGAAAAATTCCATGAAAACTACCTACATACGTGGATGTTTTGAAAACAGTCATGTATAGGGCATCGAACAAGGGTTTAATGGGCAAATAATGATAAAACATTGTGTTTTTTATGCAGGATGGTACTAGAGTGGAGAGAGAGGGAACATGGTGATGTTGAGGAAGATGTTCAGGCAGACCTCATGGATCAACAAGCATTATGGGCATGTGGCTTATACAATTTTTGGTGTCTTGGAAGCTTGAGGGAAAATCCAAGACTACTCCAACTGCTGGTAAATTACTGGGACCTAGAGCCTGAAACCTTTCAGATTGATGGGATGTCGCTCAACACTAAGGTTGAGGACGTATATTTCATCACAGGTTTGTCCCGATGAGGGGATGTGGTGAACCTCTGATCTTGTGGGTTATGAGGTGGGCTGACTATAGAATAAAAGTTCTTTATAGTTACAAATCTAGGAGAAGAGGAGTGTCACGGGACAAACAAACTAGTTCCAAGCAGCGAAACACACCTATGGTCAATGCAAGGAAACATGTGCAGGAAAACGACACCCGAGGGAAAGTCCCCTCCCGATAAAAATGGGGAATCAAGATGCAAAAGATATGTAAAAAATGCTTTGCTTGGCTAAACATGAGACAAGATTGGACTATATTGATAATAATCAAAGTCAGGGAAGCTGACATAAGGCTCAATAAGGCAAGAAAAACTCATGATAATGCAATTACAACTTGACATATACAAGGGATTTTCAGGGGGAAGGCAACCATAAAGTTCAAGAGGAGTATTAATCTCTTGCTCAAATTCATAGCGATACTATACATAGAACTCCCACACCCTAAAGGAGAAATGCCGGCATGGGCACCAAATGCAATACATGATCTAACTACGGTACCCATGTATGGGAAAGCTCTACCATTCGCATAAAGTCACTTCTAAAAGTAGCAAGAAGGTTCTGTGACAATATGGAATGGGTTCGTACCCAGGGTTAAGATGAAACAGTCATCAGGCTATGCAAAATGCAAGCGAATGTGAAAACCTAAGATATATGCTTGGTTAGGCATAATACCTGAAATAGGCATGAATGGGTCGAAGACATGGTCAAACTGCACTCAAAATAGGATCCTACAACATCAAATTAGTTCAAATGGTCCAAAATAGTCAGAAACGGGAAAAAACTATCGAAAGTGGGTAAAATTTCAAAAACAATTTCTATAAAATAGTGAAAAATTAAAAATTTTCATACCATTTGGAATTTTTACCCACCATAGTGCATTTGAGTCCAGAACTTCAGAATCAAATTCCAGGAGCATCATCTGATGGAATCCCTCCACGTTTGATCCAATTAAATTACCTTGCCCCTCTCTTTCATTTTCATGTAAATTTTTTTAATTTTCATGGCCCACTTAATTTTTTAGACCATCCAAACTTGGGCGTTTCGACCCATGTGGATATAGGGAATTTTTCTGCGTATAAGGCTGTCCATATGCGAAAAATTCCATGAAAACTACGTACATACGTAGATGTTTCAAAAATAGTCATGTATAGGGCAGCGAACAAGGATTTATGGGCAAATAATGATAAAAAATTGTGTTTTTCGTGCAGGATGGTACTAGAGTGGAGAGAGAGGGAACATGGTGATGTTGAGGAAACTATTCAGGAAAACCTCATGGCTCAAAAAGCATTATGAGCATGTGGCTTATACAATTTTTGGTGTCTTGGAAGCTTGAGGGAAAAGCCAAGACTACTCCAACTGCTGGTAGATTACTGGGATCCAGAGCCTGAAACTTTTCAGATTGATGTGATGTCACTCAATACTGAGGTTGAGGACATCTATTTCATCACATGTTTGTCCCTATGAGGAGAGGTGGTGAACCTCCGATCTTGTGGGTCAGGAGTTGGGCTGACTATAGAATAAAATTTCTTTTATAGTTACAAATCTAGGAGGAGAGGAGTTTCAGGGGACAAACAAACTAGTTCCAAGCAGTGAAACACACCTATGGTCAATGCAAGGAAACATGTGCAGGATAATGACACTCGAGGGAAAGTCCCCTCCCAATAAAAATGGGGAATCAAGCTGCAAAAGATATGTAAAAAAGGCTTTGCTTGGCTAGACATGAGACAAGATCGGGCTATATGGATAATAATCAAAGTCAGGGAAGTCGACATAAGGCTCAATAAGGTAAGCAAAAGTCATGATAATGCAATTACAACTTGACATATACAAGGGAGTCCCAGGGGGAAGGCCAACATAAAGTTCAAGAGGAGTATTAAGCTCTTGCTCAAAGTCATGGCGATACTATACACAGGACTCCCACACCCGAAAGGAGAAATGTCGGCATGGGCAGCAAATGCAATATAGGATCTAACTACGACAGCCATGTAAGGGAAAGCTCTACCATTCACATAAACTCACTTCTAAAAGTATCAAGAAGGTTCTGTGACAAGATGGAATGGGTTCGTACCCGGGGTTAAGATGAAACAGCTATAAGGCTGTGCAAAATGAAAGCAGATGTGAAAACCTAAGCTATATGCCTGTTTACACATGATACCTAAAATAGGCATGAATGGGTCGAAGACATGGTCAAACTACACTCAAAACAGGATCCTACAACATCAAATTAGTTCAAATGGTCTAAAATGGTCAGAAATAGTCAAAAACTATAGAAAGTGGGTAAAATTTCAAAAACAATTTCTATAAAATAGTGAAAAATTAAAAATTTTCATACCATTTGGAATTTTTACCCACCATAGTGCATTTGAGTCTAGAACTTCAGAAGTGAATTCTGGGAACATCACTTAATGGAATCCCTCCACATTTGATCCAAGTAAATTACCTTGCCCCTCTCTTTCATTTTCATGCAAATTTTTTAAATTTTCATGGTCTATTTAATTTTTTAGGCCATCCCAACTTGGGCGTTTCGGCCCATGTGGATATCGGGCATTTTTCTGTGTATAGGGCTGACCATACACAAAAAAATTCCATGAAAACTGTGTACATACGCGAATGTTTTGAAAACAGTCATGTATACGGCAGCGAACAAGGGTTTTATGGGCAAATAATGATTAAAAAATGTGTTTTTTGTGCAGGATGGTACTAGAGTGGAGAGAGAGGGAACATGGTGATGTTGAGGAAGCTGTTCAGGAAGACCTCATGGCTTAACAAGCATTACAGGCATGTGGCTTATACAATTTTTGGTGTCTTGGAAGCTTAAGGGAAAATCCAAGACTACTCCAACTGCTGGTAGATTACTGGGATCCAGAGCCTGAAACCTTTCAGATTGATGGGATGTCGCTCAACACTAAGGTTGAAGACATATATTTCATCACAGGTTTGTCTCGATGAGGGGAGGTGGTGAACCTCCGATATTGTGGATCAGGAGGTGGCCTGACTATAGAATAAAAGTTCTTTATAGTTACAAATATAGGAGGAGAGGAGTGTCATGGGACAAACAAACTAGTTCCAAGCAATGAAACACACCTATGGTCAATGCAAGGAAACATGTGCAGGATAACAACACTCGGGGGAAAGTCCCCTCCCAGTAAAAATGGGGAATCAAGCTGCAAAAGATATGTAAAAAAGGATTTGCTTAGCTAGACATGAGACAAGCTCGGATTATATGGATAATAATCAAAGTCAGGGAAGCCGACATAAGGCTCAATAAGGCAAGAAAAACTCATGATAATGCAATTACAACTTGACAAATACAAGGGATTCCTTGGAGGAAGGCCAACATAAATTTCAAGAGGAGTATTAAGCTCTTGCTCAAAGTCATGACGATACTATACACAGGACTTCCACACCCTAAAGGAGAAATGTCGGCATGGGCACCAAATGCAATACAAGATCTAACTACGATACCCATGTATGGGAAATCTCTACCATTCACATAAAGTCACTTCTAAAAGTAGCAAGAAGGTTCTGTGACAAGATAGAATGGGTTCATACCCAGGGTTAAGATGAAACGGTCATAAGGCTATGCAAAATGCAAGCAGATGTGAAAATCTAAGCTATATGCTTGTTTAGACATAATACCTTAAATAGGCATGAATGGGTCGAAGACATGGTCAAACTGCACTCAAAACAGGCTCCTACAACATCAAATTAGTTCAAATGGTCCAAAACGGTCAGAAACGGTAAAAAACTATAGAAAGTGGGTAAAATTTCAAAAACAATTTCTATAAAATAGTGAAAAATTAAAAATTTTCATACCATTTGGAATTTTTACCCACCATAGTGCATTTGAGTCCAGAACTTCAGAAGCGAATTCCAGGAGCATCATCTGATGGAATCCCTGCACGTTTGATCCAAGTAAATTACATTGCCCCTGTCTTTCATTTTCATGCAATTTTTTTAAATTTTCATGGTCCATTTAATTTTTTAGGCCATCCCAACTTGGGCCTTTCGGCCCATGCGGATACCGAGCATTTTTCTGCGTATAGGGCTGACCATACGCGAAACATTCCATGAAAACTACGTACATATGTGGCCGTTTTGAAAATAGTCATGTATAGGGCATCAAACAAGGATTTTATGGGCAAATAATGATAAAAAATTGTGTTTTTTTGTGCAGGATGGTACTAGAGTGGAGAGAGAGGGAACATGGTGATGTTGAGGAAGCTGTTCAGGCTGACCTCATGGCTCAACAAGCATTACGGGCATGTGGCTTATACACTTTTTGGTGTCTTGGAAGCTTGAGGGAAAAGCCAAGACTACTCCAGTTGCTGGTAGATTACTGGGATCCAGAGCCTGAAACCTTTCATATTGATTGGATGTCGCTCAACAATGATGTTGAGGACATATCTTTCATCATAGGTTTGTCCTGATGAGGGGAGGTGGTGAACCTCTGATCTTGTGGGTCAGGAGGTGGGATGACTATAGATGATTACATAGCTAAGTATTGCCTTCCCAATATAGAGAATTTTTGGAGTCAAATCTTGACAAACGCGATTCATATTATTGCACTAAAAGCCATACTATTGGCATTAGGCAGGATCGTAGGTTTGGCATCACTCCATCAAAATTCACGACCAATGTTCTATGCAGTAAAGTGTCTATGGCCTATGATATATGACTGGAGTACTACACTGCTGAGCAACATGAAACAATAGCTCAGTGAATGCAATATGGGTGGGGTGCAAAACTTCGGGTTTGGCAGCATACTGAGCACATTCTTTTTTGAGCGGGTTCCAGGGCTCATCCCTAGAGTAGTCATTGCTCCACATGGAATTCAGGATCTAGCTCAACGACGCTGGGCTAATGTCATGCACAGAATGGGAGGTGGAAGGGTGGCTAACCCCTACCCAACAAAGTTCTTTCCATGGTGGGAGAGACAAATCATCGCCATAGACAACTACCCCTATGCAGGGATAGACTTCTGCGGAGATCCAAATATGCCCCTACCACCAGGAGCCGCTTATGGAGACATAGGTAACGAATCCCAAACCCACCTTTTAATTTTTGAATTATTTAATTCTTTTGTGTTTTTTGATATATGAAATCAAAAGACATGTTTTTGGTGTGACGACACATAGTGATACAATGTCATGTATATGTAGATGTAGGAAACGACGGCCATATGGCTTTCCTTGTCATCGACGAAGGGGAAGAAGTGATGAGATCATGGGTGTGGATGCAGAGTGGATGCTCCAGAGCATTCATATGAACTTTGTTCAATTGACACATAGAGTACCCATGGCACACGTCGAGGAATTTCCTAAGGCCATACAGTGCTAGGTGGTTCGGGTAACACGAGCATGGATTCGATTGTTTCGCCGGCTAGCTAGAGCCGTGGTGTGCTAGCATGATCAGCACCCTCCTCCACCTCAGGCTTAGAGACCTGGGTGTATATTTTTTGTATGACCACGTAGTATATTTTGGTGGATCAGANACACTTATGTATTATGACGTCACCTTTTTTGAACTTAATGAAAAATATTTATGATGATCGATTATTATTCTATTTACATGTGTAAAATGTGTTTGTGAAATGCTCATGGTCTATGAAACAAATGGCAATATAACACATAGTTGGCATATGAATTAGCAACTTGATTAAAATTTCTTGGAACATGAATGTATGTTATACTCTCAAATTGTCATTCTAGCAATCTAACACGCAAGAATCTTTGTAATAATGTTGGATCCCTAATACTATACAAGCCATTAAGTTGTGAAACCACTAACCATGAATCAAGATGTACCTCAAGAGAATGAACACCATGCAAAATGGCATCCCACAATAACTCAATAACGACACTATATTCAGCAAAATTGTTTGATGAAGTTTGTAAACATACGCCTCCTAAAGACAATACTTGACCCGTAGGAGTATAGATCATCCAAGAAACCAAAGCTAATGTTTGAGTGTGGTGACTAGCACCATCAGGGAATCCTATGCAAATGGAAGAATCCACCGAAATATGCCATAACAAACAAAAGATAATCAACAAAACCAATCACCATAAGAAAACCTACCTATGAATTGAAAAATTGTACAATAATATACAAAAATCAGCCTTGGATGAAGATCATGCATAGTATTTTTTGAGATAGAGCCCATTTATAGGCTCCACCAAGGTTGTCCCTTCATAATCAACCAGCTCATAAGAGCCTTTCTCTAAGACACGCTTAACCACGTAAGGACCATGCCACATGGGATTAAACTTTCTTGTCCCCAAGGTTTCCTTAGCTTGATCCCACAAAGGACCAAGTCACCTTCACTAAACCTCCTAGGATGGATAGACTTATCATACTAGACCTTAACACGACACTTGTTAACCTCAAGAGCCACTAAGGCATCTCGGTGCTACTCATCAAGCTGCTCTAAGTGGACCAAACGCTCTTCTAATGCGGAAGTATCTGGTAAAAGCTCCATAGCTAGCTTCAAAGAAGGGATTTCACATTCAACCGGTAATACTGACTCCACCCCATGCACAAGATGATAGGGAGTAAAACTGGTGGTAGTCTTAACCGTGGTTCGATAGGACCATAAAGCAGGATACAACATGATATGCCAATTGTTCTTGCTTTGTGCGATGGTTTGTTGGAGAATGGACTTAAGTGACTTGTTCACTACTTCAACCTATCCATTCAATTGAGGGTAATAAGAAGAGGAGTGCTCTTTCTTATATCATAACTTGGAGGCCAACTCTTCCATCATTTTGTTCTAAAAGTGTCTGCCATGGTCAGTGAAAAGCTCTCTTGGAATTCCAAACTGAGTGATAATCTAGTTAAATACGAAATGCACGGCTGTCTCACCGTCGGATTTAACTGCAGAAATAACCTCTGCCCATTTCGTGAAGTAATTGGTAGCCACAATAATATGATGGTTCCCCCCAGCTGAAGCTATGTTGCAATCCATAAAATCAAGCCCCGACTTGGTGAAGGGACCGACGGTGATAATAGGATTCAAAGGAGCGGGACGTGAGAGCATATTAATTGTAAACACCTGGAAAAGGTGGCACTTCTTCACCACATCAACACAATCTTTAAAGATAGACAGCCAAAAATATCTCATTCTTAAGATTTTTTGGGTTGTAGAAATCCCAAATAAATGACCACCACACGCCCCTCCATGGCAATCATTAAGAATGACCTCAGCCTCATCATGAGTTAAACAATGATGTAAAATGGAATCCACCCCATGGTGGTAAAAATTATCATCCACCATCAGGTATTTCTTCACTACATGACGTAGTCGTCACCACTCATCCCATGAAAGGTGAGTAGAGACTTTCAATGTTTTCAAATACACGATAATATCTCTGTACCAAGGGTCTGTAGTTGAGATGAGGAATATATGTTCATCAACAGAAGAATCCTCATAAACCTCCTTTTCATCCAAATTTAAGAAATCTGATATGAGCTCAGCAAAGATTAACAATTTCTTTGATTTTGCTGAAACGAATTCGACATCAAACTCTTGAAAAATCACAATCCATTTATTATATTTTCTCCAAATCATCCTCCTAGTGAGGACGAACTAAAAAGGATTGATATGAGCTACGACCAAAGTTTGGTGAAGGAGAATGTAATGTCTCAAATGCTAAACTGCATGAACGGTGGCAAAGGCTAGCTTCTCCACATGGGAATAATGATATTCCGCATGAATAAGGTTCTAGCTCAAATAATATATGACATGCTCATGGAGCTCCTCATCCTCTTGAACCAATACCATACCAATTGTTTCTTGAGATGCGGCCACATAAATCAACAAGTCATGGCTATAGTCTAGTGGACTAAGCACGGGGGCCATTGCTAAGGCTCTCTTAAAAGCATCGAAAGAATCATGGGCTCACTCATCCTGGTAAAAAGGGGTGTCCTTCTTCAACAAATGCATGAAGACTTTAGTCAAGTTGGAAAAATTGACCACGAAACTTTGCAAGAACTTTGCCATACCTTGTAAACACTGAAGGTGTCAAATGTTACGCGAGGGATAGAATTGAAGTATTACCTCAACCTTAAAGGGATTGAATCTAATACCCTCCCTGGATACGATGAATCCTAGTAAACAAACCACAATCACGCAAAAGATGCACTTATGAGGATTTAAACGAACTTGAAAATGACGACATCTTTTGAACACTAATTGTAAATGGTAAGGATAATGCATTCTCAAATGAGAGTGAGAAGCAAGATCATCAAAGTATACTTCAATAATATTTTTAAGATCGTGAAAGATTAAGGTCATCGCCCACTGAAATGTAGCTCCGGTTTTTTTAAGGCCAAAGGGCATTTTTCGATATGCAAAAGTTCCCCAAGGACAAATAAATGCAGTCTTGTGTTGATCCTCAGGTTTAATTTGTATCTGATTATATCCAAAAAATCCATCCATAAAAGAAAATACCCCACTTCTCGCACACTCATCCAAAATTTGATCAATAAATGGTGTAGGGAAATTATCTTTAGGAAAGGCTCAATTTAAATCATGGAAATCAGTGCATATTTGGATCACTCCCTGCTTCTTATCAACCAGAATGAAATTTGAAACCCACTTCATCAAGGTAATGAAATAGATAAAACCAGCTTTGAGCAGTTTTTCTATCTTTTCTTTAATGGCAGGTGCTTTTCTAGGATTCATGGCAGGCAAACGTTGTTGAACCAATTTTGCATACGGATAGGTCTTGATTTAATGTTCGACAATACGAGGGTATATACCTGGCATTTCTTCATATGACCAAGAGAAAATATCATGAAACTCCTTAAACAACTCGGTATACATTTTAATCTCATCAGGGGAACAATCCACCCCAATGTAAACATTCTCAATCTTACCAATATCATGAGAATGTTGATAGGAATCGTTGGTGACAGTTTAGCCATGTTCCCTTCAGCCATATGACTAGGAGAGCTTAACGGGACCACAGGGGATACCAACTTTCTCGCTTATAATTGCCCTAAATTCATCACACTCTAAACGATCAAGCTTAGGAAGGAAATATGATCTATGGTGCAACTCTTCCCAAGGTTGTTCAACCCCAGACATGGCCTCAAGAATAGCTTCATCTGACAGAAAAACATCATCAAGGAAGTCATGAGAGTGATATGACTCTACTGCCCATGTAGGAAGCACATAAGGGTCCTCCTCCTCCATCCACGAAGAGGAAGCACTAGGATCTACAACATGATCAATATTTTCTTGATACGCCACCATTGTTGCAGGCAACGAAACGTCTGTCTCGACAGGTATACTCAAAGTATTCGGTGAAGGAAGAATCCAAGGATCCTCCATATGAGAAGTGCAAAAGGATACCAAATTCGATGAGGATGAAGCCCCACCAAGAATACACCCAATCATAAGAACAGGCATAGGACAACTAAAGGTTCCCATAAGAGAAGGATACATACCCACACCCACATTCTCAGTTTTCAGCTGAGAATTATTAATAATCGGGATAGAAGCTCTTGTTGATGCATTTACACATGGATTTTGGAAATACTTTTGATCAATAGTAATGATATTCCTATTAAACAGAAATCAAACCACTCGGAATAGGGAACATGCTACAACTTGCATATTGTACATCCAGTTCCTACCCAACAAAAGATTGTAGTCAAGGGGCGCATCAACCACCTTGACTCGATCATGACAGTCTTCCCTCCCAATTGGAACTCTAAGGAAGGAAGTATGCCATGCGACCGAAACAATCGTCCGTCGAAAGAAGTCAACATGTTGGAAAACTGAGACAATGTGGGAGAACCTAAGCCCTTCCAACAAGACAATGACATCATGGAAGTGGAAATGCCTTCATCAATAACAGTACGCATGATGCTATTGTTGAGACACACTACATGAATCAAAAGAGACACCAAGCAAGGAAAGCGAGGCTAGATTCCATGAGTTTCAAATTTTATTATGGAATTAGAATTATCATCACTAACCCCAAGAGCATACAGCAAGGCCTTTCTCTGCGAAGGACAAGTCTGAAGCACTTCTAATGCAGCCATCACACAAGGAGTCTGGCCCAAATTCTCGACAACAAAATAGTTCTGGGTAGCTCGAGCATTAGAATTGTTCGCTGAGAACTTCAAGACTCCCTTAGGAATGAGAGGTGGAGCTTCAGGTTTATCTATATGCTTTTCAATTCACAAAATGCTCTTGAGTGGAGCAGGTTCTTTCCCAAGGTCTAGTTGTGATGAACCATAATCTTTCGCACATGTCACAACTTTAGTAGATCTCACCATGTTGATGCAACCATGACCACTAGTGGCCTCCGGTGGGTTTTGAGTTCCACCAGATGCACAACTAGGATCAACAGTCCTCGAGTTGATATTTTGATTATTAGGTAAAGGATTAGTAAACACAGTTGGGCCCTGTGCTATGAACTTTGAGGTGTCCTCCATATGAGGGCACAAGTGAGTGAGGTGATTGTCCTTACACAACTTACAAGGAAACTTCACCTTACACTTAGGTTGCTTCGCCCCCCTAGCATTGTTCATGTTCTTGTCATTATTATTACCATTTTCATTTTTATTCCCACCTTTATAATTATTTTTTCCCTTATTTTTATTCCTTCCAAGCTATTGGTTGCCTTTCGGGTTCGACGTTTGACTCAAATCACACTCGCCGATTGGGTAGGTTGAGATGAAGCCATGGCTTGTCCTGATGGAAGCTGGTTATGTGATAGCTGGCTCACTTGTTTTGTAACTGAGTCTTTAGGTTTGGTACTTGTGGAAGCAACAATACCATCGGCATGTGGCCCAGGATTAATCTTGGGGTCGAAATTGGATCTTGGAGCATTCAGGATAATCTCATACAAGAGTCCAGATTGATCATAGATCAAAACCAACTCTTGAGCCCTAAAAATAGCTTGGTCCTCATTTTGAAATCCGGATGTAGAAACATCCTTCACAATGTAAGGTAATAATGACTTGAGGAACCACTCTAGAAGAAACTCTGGTGGTATAAAGGGTTTAATTAATTGTTTCTGTCTACACCACTCTTGAATATGATCCGAAATATGAATGGCTTTATCTTGCCGGAAGGTCGACAAGAGTTCGATACCGACATATTAACGTACGAGTAGCTGGAAATGATGAAGAAAAGTCATGGAAAGGTCATCAAATGTAGTATATGTCCCCCTCGGTAACTCTATATACCATTTCACCACAGGACTCATGAGGGTGCATTGAAATAGCCTCAAACGGATGGAGTAATCATGTAAGGAATTAGAATATCACCAAAGGTGGAAGGTTGTGACATGCTCACCTGGATATTCACCAGACTTACCTTTGAACTTGGGAATTTCTGAAGGAAGCTTGGTAGGGACTGACTGCCATGCCGGATTATGAGACACAGGATCATTTGTCAATCTCGAGAAATCAGGTAAGTTCAAGGTCACAAGAAAAGGGAGCCTAGGTTAAGCCGGTCGATGCCACACTCTTTGATAGGACTGATTTAGATAAGGATGATTGCTATACACACCATGGCCTTGGCCAGTGGGATAATAACCTCCTCCCATATAACCCGTGGAGGGCTGCATGGAAGCGTTGTAACGTGGAGTACCTTGATTATGAGGTGCTACAAAGCCATAGTTAGAAGAGTAAGTGGGTTGTTGATACCTATACCCATACGGTTGATAGTTTTATCTGTAATATTGTCCATATGAAGGTCCATGGGAAGCTCCATAGGCTGAACCATGAGATGCTCCATGAGATGTTCCATAAGATGGTCCATAGTTAGGTATATGGGAAGCTCCGTGAGCTGGACCATGAGATGGTCCACAAGATACTCCATGAGACAATCCAGAAGTAGGAATATGACCTACTGACATAGAAGGAGGCACTTAGCCTTGTGATACTACAGTGTTAGCAAACACAGGACAAACATGGCTTACAATTGAATTCTGACCCGAAGGACCACTAGAGTTAGGAAGAGGATGCGTCAAAAAGGAATTTGGAGGAACAGTTTGAGAAGATGATGGAATATGTGAAGGAATATAGCTTGTACCGCCAATATTCACATGTCTCGGCTAAGGTCCCCGAAGAGGAACACTAGTGCTAGGTCTGGGATATGTGTGTGAAGTAATTTCCATCGTAGGAGTGGATGGTGCAATGTGACTACTATCATCAAACCTCTCCGCATGGAAAGGAATGAAAGTTCCCCCATGCACAGTACCAGGGTTACCAACTGGTTCGACATGAGGTACAGGACCGTGATCAGGAATATCAGGCATGCCATATCTAATGTGGCCAGTGATGGTAGGTGCATGGAAATTCTCTTCACCCGGATAGTATAACTAATACCGGGGGTCAGAGCTAATGTAATTAGGAAACTGCAATAAATATTCTTGTGACAGTCTAGCCCGATAAGGGCCAGACTTAGGAAGAGTTCCATATGTGCTTGAAGGTTCAACTTCCACCACCGGAGGCGGGGAAGGGGGAAGCTCTAGGACCTCAGACCCATGATGACTCACGGTGAGATATCTATGTGAATCAAAATGGTGACTAGTTCGCCCGGACTATCTGGTTCTCTCTCCCAAGGGCGGAGGAGACGTAGAAGGTGGAATACCTACTAAACGATGAGAGCGATGGGGACCCGCACCTAGATCCATAATGACTCAACAAAAAAGAAAAGAATCAATCTATCTATGCAACCCTGATAAGACTAGCATGCACAGAGCATACACCTAAGAAAATCTATAGCCAAACAATAAGCAAACCAAGGGTAGGATAAGTGAGCTTTCGAATGAAGTAGCTATGTCTCACCTAGGAGAGGCTTGAGACTCCCATACACAATAAGCAGAGGTTCATAACCAATTATAGTGGCCCACGGCTTCAACGCATATAGAGATTGTGCCGTCTGACCCCTACCTATCCAGGACACCTGCAGAATAACCTCCACAAATACTCCCTCGATAACCTATGTAAGGAAACTAAGGTAACCTCAATATAACAAATTCTCAGGTGGACAGTCATAGGAGGGATCGACCATATGGGCAGGGTATCAAAGCTCGAATCCTAAAAGCACAACTGGTACCACAAGGATGCACCATTCAATAGCTCAAATCCCCTAGATACGAATACAATCCTCGAAATATCTCCGGCGCTCACAGAAAGTGACCAGGGGTCATCCCAATCATAATCACGTGCACTGCTTCGTGCTTAACTCTCTTGTAAGAGGATTTTCCTACGAAACACTAATTATACTAAGGGTTTCACACTCTCACCTGGACAAACACCTAATTTTTTTGTTTAGTGGTCTTGGAGAATTAACTTACAATGAACTATTCCAAGACCCTAAAACCTAATCTTGTTGATGCACCCTAGAAAAGAAAAGAGTGTAATTCATTTTATTAAGCATTGATTTTAATTGGTTGTAATTACTCAAAGGTAATGGTCGTGCAACTTATGGTGTTATAACACAACATGAAGTAAAATGCACACCTAAAAAGCAATGCAAATGCACTGTGTATAATGAAAAATAGGGTATGCTACTACGTGAAGTGCAAAATTTTACCTTCAAATGTAAGTGCAATCATTCCTATATGAAAATATGACTATAATTCACCAAGCAAACCTAATGCAAGTACCATGCTAATGCAAAATGCAAGCAATGCATAACTATGCAAAAAGCAAAATATTTTTGTATTTTTGAATTAAATAAGATATAAAAGAAAAAAATATGACTCTGCAACCCTCAGATTCTGTAACCACTCACAAACAGCAGCCAATAAAAGCACCAAGGTAAAAAATACCTAATGCACTAATCTCAAAACAAAAAGTAGAAAATGAATGATAAGAACATTTCCAAAAATCAAACTAAAAACAACCTCTAGTTAGAAACAGAGGGTGTATACAGACTCCAAAAGCATCCAAGAAGACTTAGCAATCATCCAAAATTACCAAGCAACACTTAATCCTCCCAATAAGGCTCAAAATCAAGGCATACGTGACTATTCTCAGTAAACTAGCGTACATACGCGACTATAAAGGAAAACCCGCATGTATACGCAATTGTGAAAGATAAACCCGCGTACAAGAAGAAAAAGGAAGAAAAATAAGGAAAACATACTAGCTAAGAAAACATTTACTCCTTCAGGACCCTACTGGGAAAACATGCCCCCAGACCCGACACAGAAACAGAACAACCAGAGCAATTCAAGTACATTGAATGCCAAAAACCCCCAAAGAGAAACAACTAGGAACCTCCATAGTATGGTCTCCAATTCTATTACAAAGAGAAATTACCTATGGCTTGGGGTGTACCATAACAGACAACTAGACACAAGAAATCAATCCCTTCCCAATATGCAAGAGAAACAAAACATCTAACACTAAGGGATCTTGAATCATACCTTATTCCAGACGGTTGAAATAGATCCTCATTGAGCTTTTTCCAATCCCGCTTGCGCTAGCAATTTTCTCTCAACAAAAGAAAACAAGAAAAAACATGCTATATAATATGGTGTTAGATCTACTCTAGAATATATAATAACCAAAGTATAAGCAATTAAACATATCCATGGATTTAATATTCATTTAAATGCACATTATTGGACAGGAAAAGATATTTCTGTTAATCAAATAAGAGATTACACAAGTGACAACCTTTGTTGGCACATCTGCGAATCGGAGAAACCGAGTCCTCTACCTAAGCCTCCACTACCTCAATTCTCCATCTCTTAATAGCAAGCTCACAAGAAATGGAAATCTTGGGAAGAACACAAAGTGCTCCAAAGGGACAAAGGGATGCAGACTCAAGTATATGCAAGCTCTGAAACAGTGGACTATAGTTCCGTTGCTCTTCAATTCTTCCTCTCCAATGTATCCAAGGGGTTCCTTATATAGAACTCCAAAGGGGTAATGGAGGGTCAAATCTGAGTGATCTTGAGGCATATGGAAGGCCAAGAGTCAAGTGGTTCGGACACACATGAAGGAAAACTCCAAAAGTATTTGGATTTATGCACACATCTCGATGTACGCGGGTTTGAGGTCAAAAGTCGTGTGTACATGCATATATGTGCACAATAATTAACTTATGCATCTAAAATGTGTATGATTCATAAAAGAAGTCTTTGACCCATAATTTTTGTTTTGGAGATCAAGTTGCACATACTCTGTCCAATAACAGTTTTGGAAGGAATTTCCTTCACATACACAATGCCTATGGTAAGATATTTCAATAATCCAAGACATGTAATACAAATATCTAACAAGTTGTGTAGAATAAGTCTTTGACAAATCATATATGTTTGAGAGTTTAAGCCGTACATACTCTTTATAATATCCATTTTTGAATTGGAGGCTGGATTTCCTCCACATGCACCTCACTCATGTAATATATTTCATAAGTATTCCAAGAAAAGATTATATCCCATAATATCCCGTACAATTATTATAAGTATTCAAGTATTTTTCTTCTAAATATCAATGGATATCATGTAATATAAATATGTACGCAAAAATTCAATCTTCATGTGTGCATAAAAACTATGAATACAAATTTGATCTAGTGCATTCTGAATAATGTCTTTCCTTCCGAGAAAAAAACGTATTTGTTTGAAACAATCTTAGACACACCATATTCTAGTGTTCTGCACACTTTCTTGGACAAATATATTGCAGCACCAATTTCGATATGGACACTTCACCCATTTACTATCTCATTTCGATTCACTGAAAGTAATGTCTAATTGTTCTAGTACTCAATGGAATTCAATACTTTTATCACTACTAATTTGTACATTTTAGTCTTTTTGTTGTAATATTCATTCAATTTCATGTAATATAGATCTCTACCTACATATTGTGTCTTCATGTGTCCACAAAAATGATTGCATACAAATTTTCAGTTGGTACATTATGCACTGTACCTTTTTTTTACAAAATCCATCTCTTGTTCACCTTACAGGAATACGACATTCAGAAACTTCCATCACATTTTTCATTTCACTAGCTCCCTATAATATAGTTAAATTATGCATATACGATGTGTCCCAGCTGTATAAAAGCAGAAGTATTTCACCAATAACTTTGGCTTGAGAGTTCAAGATGTGCACACACTTTCCAATAACAATTTTGTATAATTTAGTACTAGGTGGAATTGGATTTTTTTCTTTTCTAATTTTCTTCCCTAAGATAGTACCTCATCTTAATGTCATTTGACGCAAAAAATATCAACAAGATGGATATTTAGCCACTTTTTACTATTTGAAATGCATGACTAACTACAAACTCAATAATTATTTCTCGTTTCTTTTATGATTTCATAACATAGTTAAATTTGCATACACTCAATTTCCAAATTAGATTCCATATTGGATTGTTTAGTCTGGATTGTTTCTATGTTTCCATAATCCTCTTAAATTATCATAAGCACCTCAATCTCACCCATCATGTTTGGCATCAATCAATGTCATGTAATAGAAATATACTGATACACATTGTATTTTCACGTCTCCATAAAAATAACTTCTTTTAAAATTTTAGTTGGTACTTAATGAAACTTGTCCTTCCTTTCCAAAGTTCCTCTCTTGTCCACTTTACTAGAATACAAGATTCACATACTTCCACCATATTATCCATTTAACCATCTATGTGCACAATAGTGAAATTATGCATCTAACATGTGTACGGTTCATAAAAGAAATCTTTGACTAATAATTTTGGTTTTGGATATCAAGTTGCACATACTCCGTCCAATGAAAATTTTGGAATGAATTTCCTCCACATACACATTGTTTATGGTAAAATATTTCATTAATCCAAGACATGTAATACAAATATCTAACAATTTGTGTAGAATATGTGTTTTACAAATCATATATGTTTGAGAGTTTAACTTGTACATACTCTTTATAATATCCATTTTGCAATGGAGGCTGAATTTCCTCTAGACGCACCTCATCTCATGTAAAATATTTCGTAAGTATTTCAAGAAAAGATTATATCCCATAATCTTCCACACAATTCTTCATAGATATTATACTCATCCCAACAAGCTATACTCTACCTCATTGTTTATTTATCTACATAATTTTTGAATGGAAGTATAGGTGAACACCTATGGTTTCTTCAAGAAGTAAACTCAAGTATTTTTCTTCTAAATATCAATGAATTTCATGTAATATAAATATTTATGCAAACATTATATCTTCATGTGTCCATAAAAACTATGAGTACAAATTTAATCGAGTGCATTCCACATAATGTATTTCCTTTCGGAAAAAAAAACATATTTGTTTGAAAAAATATTAGATAAACCATATTCCAGTGTCCTTGAATAGATTTTACAATCGTAAAATTTCTCGTCTCCTCTATTTCCCACTTTTCCAAATGTGATCTTCACATATTTCAATCAATGCATGCAAATGTGTGACTCTATACTCCACAATCAACCTCTACAACAATAAATATACATCATATAAATTTATGTCTCCATCCAACTTTTTCTTCAATCTCTTTTGTGTGTTAATTCATTTTTATTGCATTTTCAAAGCAAATTTTGAATCAATACACTCCTATTTGATAACTACAATCCAAAAGATATCTAATGGTCCAAGAGGAATAAATTCCAAAGGGGCCTGTGAGGTGCACACTTTTAGCTAGGTTCTGTAAAATCATAACAGTCTTGCATAAATAGAGTACATTGAATATTGGTAAACTTTGAACCTAGTTAAAATTGTACAACTCGTAAGCCCCTCTCAGATTTTTTTCTCTTAATCCAACAAATTTCTTCTATCTCATAGATTTCAATATATTTCCTCTCAACAAATACTCAGTATCTTTTTCTTATTTATTTTATGATTTCATAACATACTATTGGAGTAGGGTCCCGCAGCTACAAGAAAAGCTACTACATCGGGACAGGGAAGTCAAAAGAAGACAGTACCTGAACGACCGACAAGAGAGAGCTCAACCACTGCAATTAAGGAAACGGAGAAGACAGGAGGGCTCAGATACCCTCATAAAGGAAAATGAGCAATGGGCTGAGGTATTGAAGACGAAGGATAATAGGAAGCGGCGCCCATACCCACGATCAACGCTGGGAAGCATGGAAGACTGCAGGAAGCTATGGTGTGATGGTAAGCGGCAGCCCACAGTACAGACGCGTCGACTGTCACAGTTAGGGTTTTTGGGTTACTGTTGGGAAAGGCCCACAGTTTTGTAATGGCGAGACCTTTGGGCCGCTTATATAAGCATGTATTTTGTAATGTAAAAGGTTAAATAGTGACACAATTGGGTAGCTGCTTAGACAGTCAGTCGTGAGGTAGATTCTGAGTCAATTAGCTAGCCAAGTGTCTCTAGTGTCTTAGTATTGTAAGAGTTAAGCTTTGGTTCTGTTATTCAGTCAGTAGTTATCTTACTGTAACCAGTAGCTGGCTCTAAGAGCATGTATGTAACAATCCGCAGGGATTGAGAGAGAGAGGAGGAGTATATTGTAAGAAGGCAATATAAGAAGAAGAAGAGATCTAAGAGAGAAGGGCTCTCGGTTGTGTGTGTGGAGTTTCCTAGAAGATCTCAGGCTGCATAGTAGGTTGCAGCGGAACTCTGTTTACCCTCTCAAGATATAATATAAAAACCAGTTCCCGTGGACGTAGCTTCCCCCCTGGAGGTGAACCACGTAAAATCCGTGTGTGTTTCGACTATTTCATGTGTTTGTGCTTTACTTATGTGTTATCCGTTACCTGTTACATGAATGTTGCTTATCAGTGATGAATGTATGTATGTTATGCTTCAGTTATAGCGCATAGAAGGTTAACCGCAAGTTGAATGTATCAAGTAGCCTATATATGAGTTTATCAATGCTTGGTTCATGTTAGTTGACAGTTATCGTGTTAAGTGACTCTGGTATATGAGTTCCGTGCGTTCAGTATAGTTGATGTTAAGCATATTAGACTATAGGAGTCTAAGTGAGGCTATTAGCTTAACTAGTATACTAAGAGGGAAGCCTTTGGGCCGTGAGAGCCATATTGAAGTCTTACCATAAAGGATATCGTAGCATAGAAAGGAGATATCGCACTGTCGAAGGAATCGCGGTGAGAGATATTGCAGTGTAGAAGGGTAGTCGAGGAGAGAGTTTATGCATCGCTCTAGAGGCAGCGATGCGATAAGAGACCGCTCCCTCCCAGGGCCAGCGAGTAAGAAAGGTCGCCATTGCAGAGAGAGATCCCACTGGCTAAGAAGAGTCACGAGACCGATAGGATGCTACAGAACCCAGTTGAGGACACTAGAGTCTTCAGCCAACCCATCTAAGATCACTTCAGGTGAGACTTCAGGGTGCTCTGCAGTCTGTCGCCGAAAGGGCCAGTGAACTAGGGGTTTTGTTGGTACATAACAAGTAAACCCGGGTCTACCCCAGAGGACCAACAAATGGTTCCATTATCGTTTTTGAACAAACATTGATGAGCTAATGTTCTGTTGGCATCCTACTAAAGAAGAACTTAACCACTGGGTTGAGTCTAAGGAGAAAGAATTTGTTGAAAAAGAAAACAAGAGTCCTATACTGAGTACAGAGGACTGGTTACAAAAACATATCTTCACTAATCTACATACGATATTTTTTGCGACCTATGGAAATGAGTTGTACGACTGGTTATCAAAGTTGATTGATCAGAACATATTCAAGAAGAAAAGGAACATTGTCTGGACACTGGAGCTGATTCATACCGTGAAGAGTATAGATAATCCCATTTCACGGGCAGTAGACTTCTGGCTTGCGAGTTTGCTGGAAGGCTTCATTACAGAGTTTGCAGTTGATCAAAGAAAATGTTTCAGCGAAGCAAAGAGGTACTTCTTCAAAGGCTACCATGGTAAGTACCTAAGCTCTTTAAACTTGTTCATTAAGATGTTATTACATGAAAAAGGAGTAATGGATTTATTCTCAGATGAATAAGCTAAGTCAGTGTAATGTCACAAGAGTTTGAGAGTGATTTTGATGAAATTGTATGTACACGTAGTGGTAAGAAATATAAAGTAGATTTCAGATCTTCTCTCTTTGAAAACAGTTCAGATAGTACTAGAGAACAGAGTCACAGTAATACAAAGAGACCAGTAGGAGGTATCCCTTACCACCCTTATACCCTGCAGAAAACAACCAAGACTCGGAGTAATCCCGTAAGAACTACATCTAGTAGTTCATATACAGTACATACTACCGCTACATCACCTACACCTACACCGCTGAGTGGTAGCAATACAGTAAATCAGCATCCACCACGTAGAAACAGAATGGGGGATGACATGAAGTTACCTACCTTCAAGGGTACAAGGGCAGAAGACCCGGAACAGCATTGGTTCCTATGTGAAGCCATATGGACCATTAAACAAATCCAAGATTATAACATTAAACTTGTCCAGTTGGTCACTGCACTTAGAGACAGAGCCTTAACATGATATATGAAGTATACAACAACATCGGCTAGAATGCTCATACAAATCAAGACCGCAATGATTAAAGAATATAAGAAACCTAAGTCTGAGTCACAGTGTATCACAGACCTTAAAGACATTAAACAGTTACCTATAGAATCAGTATGGGACTTTGATCAGAAATTCAAAGCTCTCATAGACCATGTTAGTTTTGAGTTTACGCCAGAGCAGCATAAGGAACGGTTCATCGCAGCACTGCTCCCGCACATCAGACTTCCATTAATGCAATAGAGACTCCGTACGCAGGATGAAGCGTTGGAGATGGCAATGAAACTAGAGGCTTCACCTCTAGCTGAGACCAGTATAGGAATGACAAGCTTACAGAACCAGTTAGCCAATCTCACATTACAGATGCATGAGATTAAGAAAGGAAAAGAGATTGCACAAGAACTATGGTGTATAAAGTGTAAAGGATAGGGCCATACTAAGGATAATTGTCTAGTATTTGTAGATTATTTAGCAAGTGGGGATCCTAACCCCTTATTACAGACTTAAGGGCTGTGGTGTGAACTCTGCAGTGTTAGAATAATCAACCCATAGTTAGCTACCTTAGACATTAATTTAATTATTTTTTTCTTATTTGCCTAGTTCATGTGTCCCACCTTATGCAAGTTGTCATTTACCTATCCATAGTGGTCAAAATTGCCTTATTTGACTCATGTAGCACTTGGGAAACCTCAAGGAATCAAATTTGATTTATTCCTAGCCTCCTAAGCACCCTTCTGCTTTTTCTGCTTTATTGCCTACTTTTTCAGTGTTTTAAGGAAAATGGAAAAGGTTGACTAGGTGAGGTTGACTAGTTTTTTATCCTACACATCCTCCACTCTTTTCTCCTTGGAAAAGCATGTATGAGTTGGCATTCCATCACTCTTTAGCTTGCCTAAGTGCTTTTTCCAATTCATGAGCTCCATGAATGATTTGGGATCAACTTTTTGCACCTATGGGGGATTTGCTTAATTTTAGCAAGCCTGCTTTATGCTAGATTAGAATTGCTCCTCATGCATTCGAATCCCTTATGTAATTATTTAATGTAGCAACCTATTATGTTACGGGGTTGGCTATTGTACACTTATTCAATACAGTTTAGTGTTTAGCTCCAATTTCAGTCTCTTTTGTGAGTGATTTTGCATAATCAATTGTTAATTGTTGTGAGTAAAATTAATATATCACTGGGTTCAATTTCCACATGGTATCAGAGCCATTGTAAATCAATTTCTCTCCTTCAAAATTTTTTTGCAGTTTTGACATCAGTGACTGGGAGCCTTCTACTGACAACTGGGACAGATTTCTAAGCTATGGATCAATCTCAGAAGATCATCTTGACTCCCTTCAATTTCTTTGAATGGAAAGTAGAGATGGAGATACTGTTGAGAGCGAAAGGCCTCTACATGGTGACTATGGCAACAGAAGTAGAGCCCAATGCAGCTGCAGAGAAGATAAAACGGCACAACAGGGAGAATGAGGCCTATGGTCTCCTGTGTCTGAGTATTTCCAGAGACCTCATTTTCCATCTTGATGGATTGACATCACCGAATGAAGTATGGGAGAATATTACTGATATTTTTGGAAAGACAGACGAGATGAGGGGACATCAAATAAAAAATGAGCTGATTTCCCTGAGTCCCAATAGCTTTGAATCTCTGCAACTCTATTTCTCCAAGTTCAAAGCACTTGTTTTGCAGCTGAAATAGTGTGGGATCGAAAACAAGGATGATCAGCTGGTATTGTCCATTCTCTCGAGGCTTGGCCCTAACTATTCAGTGTTTTTTTCGACCTTCTATGCCACAAAACTGACAGCTCGAACCTGGAAGATGCCTAGCCTTGCAGATTTCATGGAATCTCTCACACAAGAACAAGACAAGCTGGTGATGATGGGCACCATCAAACCATCCAAAGATCAAGCTCTGATTGCTGGAGATTCGAAGGTGGATTCAAAAAGCAAAAAGAAAGATAAAAAGCCACCTGAGCAAAAGAGAGACAAGAAACAGTCTCCGGAGGAGCCACAAGGTTCCAAGAAGAACTACCAGAAGAACAAAAACAAAGGAGAAATGAGCAAGTGCGCATACTGCAATAAGGGCAATCACACTGAAAGCTCTTGTATGAAGAAGCAAATAGACATGCTGACCCAACTCCTGGAGAAGAATGGCATCTCCCTTCCAGAAAGCTCAAAGAAGAGAGGAGGATCAAGTTCAGATGACAGAGAGAGAGTTCATGCATTGGTTGCTGGCACATCAAGCTCACCCAGTTTTATCATTGATTCTGTAGCTTCAAGACACATGGTTTCGACCAAGGAGGCATTCTCCTCACTTGACATGTCGAAAGGACCACCTATAGTACTGGGAGATGACTGTCTCACTAAAAGTTGGGAAAAGGGAGGATTGATCTTGATCATGGTCAGTTCATCAATGTGTTGTATGTGCCTGGTCTTTCCTCCAACCTCTTATCAGTGTACCAGATGACTCACACTAGGTCTCCAAAGAAGGTTATATTCTCCCCTGATGAAGTTGAGATCACAGAGATCTCAAGTGGTAAAGTCATTGCAAAATGAGTTGCGAATCATGCTCAGAAGGTATACATGTTCTCACACTTCCTACCCTACTCAAACCCCTCTACTCTTCTGATTCATGTTAATGAAGCAAGAAATATTTGGCGTGAAATATTTGGCCACCTTAATTACAAGTATCTTTCTGATCTTAGTGAAAAAGAGATGGCCATAGGGTTGCCCAAGATAAAATTTTCCAAAGGAGTCTGCCAAGTTTGTATCCTAGGAAAACACCCAGAGCATAAATTTGAGAGAGCTAGTCATGAGAGAAGCTCTGCACCCCTCGAGCTGATCCACAGTGATGTTTCTAGCCCATTCCCTCATATGTCCATGATTCAGGCCAAATATGCATTGACTTTCATAGATGACTTTTCTAGGTATTGCTGGGTTTACTTCCTGAAACACAAGTCTGAAGTTTTTGGCCTCTTCAAAGTCTTTAAGGCTTTGGTTGAAAACCAATATGGGAGGAAACTCAAGGTCCTCAGATCTGACAATGGTGGTGAGTATGTCAAGTCTGAGTTTATTAACTATTTTGCAGATGCAGGTATTCAGATGCAGCATTCTATCTCTTACACACCATAACAAAATGGTGTTGCTGAGAGGAAGAACAGATCACTGAAGGAGATGGCAACATGCATGATGGAGGCCAAAACTTTGCCACCAAAGTACTGGGCCGAAGCTATAAACTGTTCAACCTATATATAGAATAGGGTGCCTCATAAATAGCTTGATGGCATGACTCCTTTCAAAGCATGGAGTGGGCACAAGCCAGATGTGACCCATTTTAGGATTTTTGGCTCAAGGGCTTGGTCTAGAATTCCAACAGAAAAGAGAAAGGCTTTGCAGCCCCAAATCCAAAAGGATCTATTTGTTGGATACTCTGAAGATTCAAAAGGTTACAAACTGATAAATTTGAGCACAAACAAAGGCTTCATCGAAAGGTGTGTTCAGTTTCAAGAAGAACCCCTTGCAGCAGTGGAAGTTGGAGAAACCTTTTCACCACCTGAACCTCTGAAAGTAAGTGAAGAGTTTGTTGAACATGCTGATTATGATATTTCTGATAGTGATGAGTTTATTGCAGACCCTAGCATCCCTACAAGGCCAAAATTGGAAGCCAAGACACTACATGCAGGAGGAGAGCTAGCTGGGGATCCCAATGACCCAAGGAGGACTAGATCTCAATTTGAGAGTGGTCTGTGCATGAAGGATCCTATGTTTGCTGAGAAATGCTATTTTATGGTGGAATATAATCCTCAAACATATGAAGAAGCAGCAGGAGATCCAAGATGGAAAGCAGCCATGAAGGAAGAGTTCAGCTCACTCTAGTAGAGAAACACATGGGAGCTAGTGGATCTTCCCCCAGGGAGGAAGCTAGTCCAATGTAAGTGGGTATACAAGAGAAAATTTGCTGCTGATGGTTCACCACTAAAGTACAAGGCCAGATTGGTAGCCAAGGGCTACTCACAGGTTCATGGGATAGATTACAATGAGACCTTTGCACCAGTGGCAAAGATGGATTCCATCAGGCTAGCCCTAGCCATTGCAGCCTCAAAGCAATGGGAGGTACATCACAGGGATGTAAAATGTGCCTTTCTGAATGGAGATCTCACTGAAGAGATATATATGTAGCAGCCTCAAGGTTTTGCTACTAACCCTTCTCTTGTGTGCAGGTTGAGAAATTCATTGTATGGGCTAAAGCAAGCCCCCAGGGCTTGGTATGCCAAGATCGATAGCTTCTTGCTATCATTGAATTTTGTTTGGTGCAAATTAGATCCAAATGTCTATTTTAAGTTAATTAATGGTTCATTAATGATCATTTTGTTATATGTTGATGACCTTCTCATTATAGGAAGCTCAAAGGATGAGATTGCTTCCTTAAAGGGTGCAATGAACCAAGCCTTCTCCATGACAAATTTGGGGCTTGAGATTGCTCAAACCAAAGCTGGAATCAAGGTGCACCAGTCCAAGTATGCCTTGGATTTGCTGAACAAATTCAGAATGAAGGATTGCAAAGCAAGCAAAACTCCTTTCCTTTCAGGAGTGAAGCTGGAAGAAGCTGATTCTTCACCTATGGTAAACAATACACTGTATAGGCAATTGATTGGATGTTTGTTGTATCTGACACATACTAGAATTGATATTTTTTATGCAGTAAGTGTGGATTCTAGATACATGGATTAACCTCATGAGATCCATTGGAAATCAGCCAAAAATTGTTCAGGGAACAAGGACACATGGGATCTTCTATAAAGCAAAATCTGATCTTCATTTGATTGGATTTACTGACAGTGATTGGGCAGGTGATAGCACAGAAAGAAAGTCCACATCGGGATATGTGTTCATGCTTGCAAAAGGGACAATCAGCTGGTCAAGCAAGAAACAGAGTGCCATTGCACTCTCATCTACAGAAGCAGAGTACATAGGAGTTGTTAATGCAACAACTCAATGTTTATGGTTGCAGGGTTTACTTGGAGAGTGTGGATTCGAATCAGAGTACTCAACTACCAGCTATTGTGATAACCAGAGTACCATTCAAATCTACAAAGATCCATTTCAGAAGCAGAGAACCAAACACATTGAGATCCATATGCACTACATCAAAGAGCTTGTGCATGATGGCACCATTCACCTACTCTTCTGTTCATCTTCAGAACAAGTAGCTGATACCTTCACCAAAGAATTTTGTGAGAAGATCTTCAGCAATCTCAAATCACTGCCAGGGATTGCTGATCATGCTGTGAAGCATGAGTGAAGACAAGATTTCCAAATTTTGTTTTACAGTCCATGTTTAAGGGAGGATTTTCCTATGTGGTTTTTGCCTCTTTCCTTGGTTGTATGGACATGCAGTATGTAAAGGGTGACTAAGCCTTGTTGATAGGCCCTATAATTTTATGATATATTACTCATAATCCAGGATTAATGGGGGGAGTTAGAATAATCAACCCATAGTTAGCTACCTTAGACATTAATTTAATTATTTTTGTCTTATTTGCCTAGTTCATGTGTCCCACCTTATGCAAGTTGTCATTTACCTATCCATAGTGGTCAAAATTGCCTTATTTGACTCATGTAGCACTTGGGAAACCTAAAGGAATCAAATATTCTTTATTCCTGGCCTCCTAAGCACCCTTCTTCTTTTTCTGCTTTATTGCCTGCTTTTTCAGTGTTTTAAGGCAAATGGAAAAGCTTGACTAGGTGAGGTTGACTAGTTTTTTGTCCTACACATCCTCCACTCTTTTCTCCTTGGAAAAGCATGTATGAGTTGTCATTACATCACTCTTTAGCTTGCCTAAGTGCTTTTGCCAATTCGTGAGCTCCATGACTGATTTGGGATCAGCTTTTTGCACCTATGGGGGATTTGCTTAATTTTAGTAAGCCTGCTTTATGCTAGATTCGAATTGCTCCTCATGCATTTGAATCCCTTATGTAATTATTTAATGCATGAAACTATTATGTTATAGGGTTGGCTATTGTACACTTATTCAATACAGTTTAGTGTTCAGCTCCAATTTCAGTCTCTTTTGTGAGTGATTTTGCATGATCAGTTGTTAATTGTTGTGAGTAAAATTAATCTATCACTGGGTTCAATTTCCACATGCAGAACAAGAGTACATCGACCACCGGAATTCCCTTTACTTCAGAAGTATGTACAAACCCCTAATAACTTATATTGTAACTTCTATAAGTCAGTAGGTCATGATGAACATAATTGCCGAGCTTATGATCTTATGATAGAAAGAAAGCATGACTTGTATAGAGTCCAGTCAGAAATAGCAGGTCCTGCAGTAGGACCACAGCATGAACTGGCTCGTGATGGCCGTGGAGGAGGATTCAGAGGATGAGGCCGTAAAGGAGGCTTTGGCCGTGGCCGTGGACCTATTACTTGTTACAATTGTGGAATTGTAGGACATTATGCTAGGGACTGTCAGAACCCTAGTATGACATGTAAGTATTGCAAGTCCTATGATCACCCTATAGAAGAGTGTCTGATATTGATAGCCAAGATTAGGGAACCTAAGCCAGAAGTACACCAGAACATCCAGCTTATCGCTGCTGAGTAGACAGAGCCAGAACCAAGAGTCAATATAGTGACTCACAGCGGTGCTTCTACTAGTAGAACATCGCAGGACGATACAGAAAAGAATACAGGTCCGCAGTGGGTGTGCAAAGCGACTAATAAATCAACACCACTTGACCTGCAGAAGAACAAAGAAACGTTCCAGCAAGAAAAAAATTCTTTGCTGAACCTACAGCATCGAGATCGCAGGTACTGTCGTGCAGGGGCATACCGTAGCAAGAACCCTGTGGCATTAGTCCTGTGCAGATATCGCAGGCTACCACATCGGGAAGATGTGAAGAGGACGAGTCGACAGGAAGTGTACAATCCTTCCTGCAGAGCTGCTTGAAACTCGTTAGAAATGATAAAGCTATCAGAGAGCTTCAGTGTATCATAGATTAGTGTCAGCCATCTTCTTCCGTGAGAAGTGCGCAACGTGTTGTTCATAATATTATGGGACATACAAGAACAGGAAGAGAGATGAGACTCACAGCACAAGTTAGAGAATTTGAAATGGATGAGGTAATCCTAAATTTAGGATCATAGGTAAATGTTCTGACTAAGCAGACATGGGGACAGATGGGTAGCCCTAAGTTAGCCAGATCGCCTATCCATCCGCGCTTAGCCAATCAACAGCGGGTATCACCAATGGGTCGATTATCGCAGGTACCAGTTGATATTGACGGAGTTCATAGCTTTGTAGACTTTGAAGTTATAGAGATCATTGGCGATAGTAGACCATACCCAGCTTTACTAGGTATTGATTGGGCAATCAATAACATGGCTTTTATCGACTTAAAGAAAAGAAAAATGACCTTTGAGGATAAGCAGATCTGGGTCATCGCACCATTGGATCCTTTCCAGGGTCTTCGCTACATTGAACCTATCAGGGAAAAGGAGGAGGTGCGCAACATGGAAAGTCTTTATCAGATGACTGCTAATCAGAGTGATTACATCAACCCCACCGCAGAAGGAAACATTAGTTGGAGATGCGACAACTCATGCGCATCAGACTTGGATGTTGGTCTAGAAAACTGGCAGAATAGACTTTACGAAGTCTTAGCTCACAGATGTGTGTTTATGACTAAGTCATTGCGATGGATTGGCATAGAGATCATTGATATTCCGTCATTTCATGGCTTAGCGGATGTCAATAACTTTTTACAACAGTTTGAGCAGGAAATACCTCAGGAGCAGAGGTTGATAACTATGGACCTTGCAGTAAAATCCACACATGCAAGATGGTGGCATGCACTTAAAGAACATATCGCATCATGGGATGATATTAAGAGATTGATGGCGATCAGATTTTCTAACAACAAGGGGTCGTTATAGCAGAAATACATAGGAGAGAGTGACCCCAGGTCACATATTCAGATTTGCGAACAGAGTTGGTCGGATATTCTAGAGGATGAATGGGTTCATTTATTCATTCACACTTTAGACACAATTCCAAGGAATTGGTACACTGAGATAGAGTTGCGCAGAGGAACCATCACATGGCCACTTATGATAGACAACTTCCTACTCACTTTCACATTTGAATCTGAGTATCCAAGCATTGATCAGGATCTAGATGTAATAAAGACTAAGGTATTTGACGACTGTACCCTATCAGTTCCTGCTCAGCCTAATTGGGATAGCTAGTTGGAACATGCGCTAGAGTGTTACAACTTCGTAGCAGAACCGGATGATGAAGATGAGAATCCTTGTAGTGTCAACATTCCCAAGTTAGAAGGTACTCGCGACGTTGATGGACCCAGACTAGAAATTCCATCTATCACAGAACCTATCAAGATTAAAAAGATCAATATTGGCACAGAAACAGAACCTAAGTTTGCCTCTATTGGAAACTATTGGGATGATGAAACAGTAGGACACATTGCGAATCTCTTACATGACTATCAGGACTTATTTCCCACTAAGTTCACAAAGATAAAGGGAATAGTAGGAGATTTGGGAGTTATGCGCATACCATTGAAAGAGGATGCTAGGCCAGTTAAGCAGGGTCCATACAGATTGAATCCCCACTATAAAGAAAAAGTTAAGGACAAAATTGATAAGATGCTAGCAGCAGGCATCATTGAGCCAGTAGAAGAAAGCGAATGGGTTAGTCCCATGGTCGTGCAGTAAAAGAAAACCAAAGGAGAAATAAGAATTTGTGTCGACTTGCGCAAACTCAACGACGCATCACTTCATGACCCATTTTCGACACCTTTCACTGATGAAGTGTTAGACAATGTGGGAGGACAGGAGGTCTACTCCTTCACTGATGGCTTTTCAGGCTATCACCAGATCAGAATCCATCCAGAGGATTGACACAAGACCACTTTTGCGACAGAATGGCACTCATTCCAGTACACAGTAATGCCCTTTGGTCTTAAAAATGCACCAGCTATCTTTTCTAGAGTAGTAGTTGCTGTATTCAAGGAATACATCCATAAATTATTAGAAGCCTATTTTGACGATTGGGCTGTATTTTGATTAATCGACAAGCATATAGGAGATTTAAGGCTCATGTTAGAGAAATGTAGGCAATATCAGATTTCTCTTAACTTGAAGAAATGTATATTCTGTGCACCATTTGGTATTCTATTGGGTCATATTGTTTGCAGACAAGGCTTGATGGTAGACCCTACAAAGATTTCCATCATTGTACATCTCCTAGCACCCAACTCAGTCAAGCAATTGAGAACAGTGCTCGGTCATACCGGGTACTATAGAAAAATCATCAAAGGTTATGCAAAGATCACAGCACCTATGGAAAAGTTGTTAAAGAAAGATGTAAAATTCCTATGGAATGAGGAATGCCAACAAAGTTTAGACACACTTAAAGAGAAGATGGTTACAACACCCATATTAGTATTCCCAGATTGGAACAAGCCATTTCATGTACATGTGGATGCATTTGGCATCGCATTGGGGATCGTCTTAACATAGCCAGGAGAAGGAGGTATTGATCACCCTATCGCGTACTCAAGCAGAAAGCTATCTACCGCGAAAAAGAACTACACCACCACATAAAGAGAAGGATTAGCTATGGTGTATTCTATACAAAAGTTCAGGCACTACCTATTGGGTGCCTCGTTCAAGATGTTTACTGACCATTCTGATTTAAAGTATTTGGTCAATAAACTAGTATTAGGAGAAAGGATCTATAGATGGTTACTCTTATTTCAGGAGTATGATTTTGAAATCATTGTAAAACCAGGAAAATTAAATGCCGAACCTGATCATCTGTCGCGAATCGATTCAGGAGAAGAACCAAGTAATTTAGAGGATAATCTGCCAGATGCGCAATTATTTTCTATCCAGATCGTAGATGAGTACTATGAGGATATTATTCACTTTTTCACTACAGGGTGGGCAACAGTCGACTTTAATAAACAGCAAAAGAAACAGTTAGTTGTGAAAGCAGCAGACTTCACTTTGATCGCAGGACATTTATATAAGTTAGGTCCAGATGAAGTCTTGCACAGATGCGTGATGTCGCACGAGAAAGAGACCATTATCAGAGAAGCACACTCAGGTACCGCAGGAGGTCATTTCGCAGGAAAGCTGACTGCTCAGAAAATCCTGACTGCAGGGTTATGGTGGCCTACTTTCATAAAGACAATGAGGAGTTTTGCAGATGTTGCGATATCTGCTAGAGGGTAGGAAAACCTTTGCGGAGAGATGAAATGCCGCTGCGACCACAGATTACGCTGCGAGCATTTGACAAATGGGCTATATATTTTATGGGTCCTATCAACCCACCAGGGAAACGAACCGGTGCGAGATACATCATCACAGGAACAAAATACCTCACCAGGTGGGTAGAGGCTAAAGCAGTAAGGAATTGTGATGCTGCTACAGCTACACAGTTCATTTTTGAAAACATCATAACTAGATTTGGATGTCTAGTAATTTTGATGAGTGATCAAGGCACACATTTTATGAACCGCACTATTGAGGCCTTGACAGAGGAATTTCAGATCCAACACCATAAGAGCACTCCCTACCATCCTCAAGCTAATGGTACGGTGGATGCATTTAACAAGATTCTAGAAAATACTCTTACTAAGATCTGTGATAGCCAAAGAAATGATTGGGACCTCAAGGTTAATGCTGTATTATGGGCTTATAAGACTACATGCAAGAAACTTACAGGACACACACCTTTAACCTTGGTGTATGGACAAGAGGTTTTTATGCCTATGGAATACATTATTCCCAGTTTAAGAGTTGCTCAAGTTACCGAGATAGCTGATACAGATACGATGAATGAAAGGCTAACGTAGCTACTTGCCTTAGAGGAAGACAGATTCATCACAGGATTTCATCAGAAAGTGCAGAAGGCACAAGAGAAAGCTTGGCATGACAGGCACATCAAAAGCAAAAGTTTTCAGTTAGGATACCTAGTGCTCCTATATGACAGTAAGTTTGTTAAGTTTCCATGGAAGTTCAAGACGCATTGGTTGGGGCCATATCAGATTCAGTATGTTACAGAAGGAGGTGTCGTTCAGCTCAGCAAACTGAATGGGGAGCTTCTTCCTACATTGATTAATGGCAGTAGGCTTAAGCTCTATAGTGACATCCACTCCACCCTTCCACCCTAACCTAGACAACTTTGAGAGTGCATATGCCCAGTGTAGTTGAAAGGAGGCATCGCACTGGTGATTAGTCTACATCGGCAGGTAAAGAGTTTTAAGTATTCTAAGTATAAGGAATCGCTTGAGGAAATTTTATTGAAATTTTTTTTTTTATGTTGCGCAAGTCATAGGATGCTTGCGGAGGTTTTGAAACGTTGCGGATTTACATCGCAGCAATGCGATGCTCCCCGTGCCACGTAGACAAGTTCAAAAAGAGACAGAGGGCCAGTCACTTCGCCTTCTGACAAGAAGTTAATCCAGAAATGACCGGTATATGTTACCTTATATTTGGAAACAGTATAATGATTTTTCTAGATTTACTAAATCTTGGTCGATACCGGCACCTATACACAAGTTTTGAGGGAAATTTGATCGGATTTCAGCAATTAATGAGGATCAAAACGACGGGTATTGTCTTGTCCATGCAATTAATACCATCGACGGGTCTAGCTAGATGACCGTTGCTTCGAAGAGTATCACCTTCATTATAAAATTAGAGATCATTCATACAGAAAGGTTACTTTTGCGAATTCTGAGAGTTATAGAGCAATTTGTAAGAGTTTCCCCTGTGAAGAGATACTGCAGTTACAAAGTGCTTGTTTTCCCCAAATTCGCAGCCATTGCCAGTTCAAAGTATTGCACCAAGTAGTTTCTATCTGAGATGGAACCTTCAGAAGACATTGTGCAGAGATTCCAGTGTGGTGGCCTTGTGTCCGCTATGACGACGCCCCCCAGGGTTGCAAAAGTAGGTACATCACAGGTCAGACAGCCGCCAAGGATGAGGAGTCAAACCGAGGATATAGAAGATGTCATTAAAGACTTTGATGAAGAGTGGAAGAAGGTATTAGAAGATGCCATAGTACTACCACCAGGTTCTGCACAGAAAGACCCATTGGACAAAGGCAAAGACAAAGTGGCGTCCTAGACAAAAGAGACAGCAGAAGCGCCACCACTGACACAAAAGAGAAAAGACGCAGAAGAGGTGTCACTAGGGGCACCAAAGAAGAAGAAGAAAAAAAAAAGATTCAAAGGAACCTACAGATATCGTACTGAAGGAGGATGACTATGAATTCATTACAACAAGATTGCAGGACGCGATGAAGGAATCATTTTAGGCGATCCAGACATCACAGGACAAGCTGCAGAGCACGGTTGATCAACGGATTTCAGAATTGAAAGCACTAACGAAGAAGAATGCCACAATGCAGAGTCCGCCAGTCCAGGCGACGGTAGGAGAAAGTTCAACACCATCGACTTCCCGCGAGGAAGTCTTGGAAAAGGATCGCATCAATACAGTGTTGATACCGTCAGGGAGCATCCAAATCCCTACTTCGATGATCAATGTATAGATACAGGTTAGACAACCTGTCGAGGTTAATCTCACCCAATTCCCTGTTGATCAATTATAGATGGTCCAACAACAAATAGTCGTAGAACTCAGGGATAGAGAGCTTGCAACTTATAAATAGAACACTCAGCTAAGGAAACAAAATGCAGAGCTCATTGCAGGCTTGCAAAAATAGACAGAAGAGTTAAGAGTACATGAAGAATAAGAACAGGATCTCATTCAGGTCCTACAGAACATCGCACTGGAGTTACCCTAGTGTAACATAAAGTTTGCCTTACCTCTACCCCAAAAGGTAAGAAGAATTGCAGACAAAGCAAAGGCTCTGGAAGAGACAGTGGTCAAGATGGAGGAAGACCACAGGGCGTAGATTGCCGAGCTTGAGGCTCGAGCACCAGGGACACCTTAGGCAGAAAAGGAAGCAAGGGCAGAGGCCTTTAGACTTGTTTCAACATAGATGAAGAGTCACATAGATGATGCACAGTCATTACTAGCTTATGCGACAAAGACATGGTCGGAGATAGATGAGCTCCCAGATAGACTGGAACTGCAGCAGAGTATCCAGCACATAGAGAAGACCACAGCAGCAATAAAGGAAGAAGTCGAGAGCTTAGGAGCTCTTGCAAAGATGAAAAAGACGACAGAGATTAACCGTTTGCAGCAGGAAGTGCAGCAGTTAAGAGCAAAGGAGATACAGGTTAATAACCTGCTTCAACCATATCAGGAACAAATCGCAGAGCTGGTCAATGCAGTTGAGTAGAAGGTTAAGGAGTTCACTACAAGCAAAAGTGATATTGATGATACAGAAGACTCCAGCATTAGTCAAGATATGCTTGAAATGACACAATAGTGTGTCGAGGTTATGAATAAAGAAGTCGCAGGACTTCACGAGAGACTTACAAAGACTTTGCAGGAAGCCAAGGAGAAGCTACCGCAGGAGAAGCTAGTTGTTAGTGGCTCAGGGACGAGCCACAACTAAGTGTTAGGGGACTGTTGGAGTAGGGTCCCGCAGCTACAGGAAAAGCTGCTACATCGGGACAGGGAAGTCAAAAGAAGACAGTACCTGAGCGGCCGAGAAGAGAGAGCTCAACTACTGCACTTAAGGCAGCAGTGAAGAAAGGAGGGCTCGGCTACCCTCATAAAGGAAAAGGAGCAACAGGCCAAGGTATTGAAGACGAAGGACAACAGAAAGTGGCACCCATACCCACGATTAGCGCTGGGAAGCATGGAAGACTGCAGGAAGCTGTGGTGTGATGGTAAGCGGCAGCCCATAGTACAGATGCGTCGACTGTCACAGTTAGGGTTTTTGGGTTACTGTTGGGAAAGGCCGACAATTTTGTAATGGCGAGACCTTCGGGCCGCCTATATAAGAATTTATTTTGTAATGTAAAAGGTTAGATAGTGAGACAATTAGGTAGCTGCTTAGACAGTCAGTCGTGAGGTAGCTTCTGAGTCAATTAGCTAGACAAGTGTCTCTAGTGTCTCAGTATTGTAAGAGTTAAGCTCTGGTTTTGTTATTCAATCAATAGTTATCTTACTGTAACTAGTAGCTGGCTCTAAGAGCATGTATGTAACAATCCACAGGGATTGAACAATCCGCAGGGATTGAGAGAGAGAGGAGGAGTATATTATAAGAAGGAAATATAAGAAGAAGAAGAGATCTAAGAGAGAAGGGCTCTTGGTTGTGTGTGTGGAGTTTCCCAGAAGATCTCAGGCTGCATAGTAGGTTGTAGCGGAACTATGTTTACCCTCTCAATATATAATATAAAAACGAGTTTTCGTGGATGTAGCTTCCCCCCTGGAGGTGAACCACGTAAAATCCATGTGTGGTATNGTGTTATCTGTTACCTGTTACATGAATGTTGCTTATCAGTGATGAATGTATGTATGTTATGCTTCAGTTATAGCGCATAGAAGGTTAACCACAAGTTGAATGTATCAAGTAGCCTGTATATGAGTTTATTAGTGCTTGGTTCATGTTAATTGACAGTTATCGTGTTAAGTGACTCTGGTATATGAGTTCCGCGAGTTTAGTATAGTTTATTTTAAGCATATTAGACTATAGGAGTCTAAGTGAGGCCGTTAGCTTAACTAGTATACTAAGAGGGAAGCCTTTGGGCCGTGAGAGCCATATTGAAGTCTTACCATAAAGGATATCGCAGCATAAAAAGGCGATATCGCACTGTCGGAGGAATCGCGGTGAGAGATATTGCAGTGTAGAAGGGTAGCCGAGGAGAGAGTTTTCGCATCGCTCTAGAGGTAGCGATGCGATAAGAGACCGCTCCCTCTCAGGGCCAGCGAGTAAGGAAGGTCGCCATCGTAGATAGAGATCCTGCTGGCTAAGAAGAGTCACGAGACTGATAGGATGCTACAGAACCCAGTTGAGGACACTTGAGTCTTCAGCCAACCCATCTAATATCACTTCAGGTGAGACTTCAGGCTACTCTGCAGTCTGTCACCGAAAGGGCCAGTGAGCTAGGGGTTTTGTTGGTACATAACAATTAAACCCGGGTCTGCCCCAGAGGACCAACACATACTTAAATTTCCTTTCTCTTAATTTATGAATATATTCCATATCGATTTGTTCAATATGGATTGTTTCTATGTTTCCATAATCCTCGTAAGTTATCATAGGAACCTCAATATGCCCCATCAAGTTTGGCATATGTCTTCAATACTGTGATAATTTTGCAGTCGACTCATAAACACTAATTGAATTCACTACTCAATGGAATTTGATGTTTTTCTCACACTTTATTCCTTTTAATGAAAGCATCATTCAAAGCCACGTAATAGTATATCTATACCTATATATTGTGTCTTCAAGTGCGCACAAAAATGATTGCATACAAATTTTAAGTGGGTACTTAATGCACCATGCATTTCTTTATACATATCCAAACAATTTATCCTACCCTCCATTCTCAAATCACAAATCTATCTTTTCACAAGATTTAACGGCCTAAATAAATTTTTAGTTCAAAAAAGTATATGAATCACATTGATTTCTTCCACATGTACATGTAAGTGTTTTTGTTGTGATCATTAATCAAATTCATGTAATACAACTATATACCTACAAATTATATCTCCATGTGTCCACACAAACCATTTAATTCAAATTTTGGCAAGTACTTAACGCAACTTTCATTTACTTTCCAAAGCTCCTCTATCGTTCAGCTTACTAGAATACAACTTCACATGTTTTGTACAACATATTATCCATTTCACCAGCTCCCTATACCATAACGAATTTATGCACCTAGGACTTGTATAAGCTATAGAATATAAGTATTTAAAAAACATTTTTATTTTAGATTTCAAGTTGTACATACTCTTCCCAATATCCTTGCAATGGATTTCCTCCACCACACACATCATCTTATGTAAGAAATTTCATAAGTCCTCAAAGCAATGCTTATATCCCATAAACTTCCTCTCAACTCTTCATGGACATTATACTCATTATAAAGTCTTATACACTACTCCATTCTTTATTTATCTACCCAAAAATTTGTGTCTTCATTTTAGACAAAAATTATGAATACAAATTGGAGTGAATGCATACGAGACAATGTCTTTCCTTTCCAACATCCTTGAATATAATCCATGAATGTAAAATTTCCTCCTCTCCTCTCTTGTATTTTCTCAAAATGTGAGCTTCACATATTTCATTCAATGTATGTAATTTAATGATTCTATACACCATAATCAACCACCACAAAAATACGTATACACCATACAAATTTATGTGTCCATACAATATCTGCCACAAATGGTGTTATGTATCAATTCATTTACAATCCATCTACAAAATGAGTTTAGAATTCATACACTCTTATTTGATAAATACAAGCTAAAACATACCTAATGGACAAAGAGGAATAAATTCTACAGGTACTTGTGAGTTTTACACTTTTTTCTCGTGCCCCACAAGGATAAAATTCTCTCATAAATAGAGTATGTAGAGTATTGTTAAACTTCGTCCTAGTAAAAATTGTAAACTTGCAAACCTCTCTCAATGGTTTCCTCTTAAACCATCAAATTGCTTCTATCTCATAAATTTCAATATATTTCAAATCAATAAAAACCCAATAATTTTTTCTCGTGTCTTTAGTGATTTCATAACATACTTTAATTTCCTTGTTCTGAATTTCCAAATCTGTTTGCATATTGGATTGTTCCTTAGAGATTGCCTTTGTGTTTCCATATTCCTCATAAATAAACTATAGGCACCTCAATATAACCCACCATGTTTGGAATTCCTCTTCCATCCTCTCATCATTTTGTAATCGATACATACTCAATAACCAATTCTACTACTCCCTTTTCACTCAATTCTCTAATCACAAATATTGTTCATGTCCAATCCCTATTCACCAAGGTTATCGATCTAAGTTCATTATTTCAAACATCTATTTCATCTCCAATTTCCATACCAACGCCTTCCCGTAAACTAGCTCATTTTATTTTTGCAGAAATTAATTTCTAAATGTTCTAATACTTACTAGAAATCAATATTTTTCTCTCAACTACTTTGATTCTATCACATAGTACCTCATTTCATTGTCCTTTAGCACAAAAATATCAACAAGTTTGACATTTCGTCATTTTTCACAATCCCAATGTGTCACTACCTTGGTATTTAATATTCCAATATAGGCCTATATTGATCATAATCCTTGTCAAGCATCTAGTCCTTGTCTTCTTGAAACTAATGCCCCCTAGGCTCTAATACTCAGTTGAATTCCTTGATTATAATTTCCCTTTAATGATTATGTGTTTTTATTCCACCCTTATCTCCATAATACAAAACCTTTAGACACATCATTTACCTAAACAACTTTATATGTTTATAAATTGTTATCTAGTCTCCTCCAATTAAGCAACAATCGATTTGACTATATTACATTACCATTAATTCTTTCAAATGAATGACAACCTATCTTATTTTTGAAGGGAGTTAAGAATTATCAATCTAAAATGGACTTGAGAATTTTATACTTTTAGCTAGGTCCATAGAATCATAATAGTCTCACACTAATAGAGTATGTGGAATATTGGTAAACTTTGTCCTAGTGAAAATCGTAGAAATCACAAACCCATCTCGTATTTATCCCTCTTAAACAATAAAATTGCTTATATATCATAGATTTCAATATATCTCCACTAGATGCAAACTCAAGAATTTATTCTTGTTTCTTCAATGCTTTCATAACATACTTAAATTTCATGATTCTCAACCTCCAAATTATATTCAATATTTTATTGTTCAATCTAGATTGTTTCTCTGTTTTGATATTCCTCCTATATAATTATAGGAATCTCAATCTAACCCATCATGTTTGGTGTCATCCTTGCATATTCTCATAATTTTGTAATCAACACATACTCACTCATCAATTTCACTACTTCCTTTTTAGTCATCTCTCTAAACACCAATATTGTTCATCCCCTCTCTTTATACACCAAGATTTTTGTTCTACAGTCTTTCTTGCACACATATATTGCATATCACCAATTTCGATACAGACAATTCACCCATGTGTTAATGTATTTGTAACTTTTAAATGTATTCATCCGTATATCTTATGTATTGTACCCCGATGTTTATTCGGGTACATGTCTGTAATGTATTTGAGTCATGTCATGCCCCGATGTTCCTATCATGAGTTTCTATAATGTAAACAAGTCATGTCAAGTCATTGTGGGTAACCCTCCTATTGGTTAAGGGTTAAAGTCCCCATAGTTGTGGGGCCCTAGGGTTATTACACTATACTAGAGAAGTTGACCCTAGGTGATTCATTGTAAGTCGGGGAAATAGTCCCCACCATTGTGTTAAGGATAACCATCCTTGTTGGTCGAAGGAGGCAAAGTCCCCACAAGTTGTGGGGCACTAGGGTTATTAGACACTCCTAGAGATGTCGGCTATAGTAAGTAATTGTTAAGTGAGGCCGAGATGTTGGAATGGGATTCAAGTGAATGAAATAATATAAATAAAGAGTGATCCTCTCTATTTATCACACACACACTCATTCACTGGGGTGCATGAGTGAGAGATAAGACACTGGGATCAAAGAGAGAGACTATTATTGTCGGGAGATCATCTTTATGTTTTTAGTTTTTCCTTTTGGTGTTGATTCTATCTCTAAGGAAGTTGTGGGGTTTTCTCCTTTATGGTTTCCCCAAGGAAAATTCTTTGTGTCTCTTGTCTCTTGTGTTTTATTGTTGTGCATGTTATTCTATTAGTTAAATATCCTAAGATCATAATGCTAGCTTGAATGATAAAAATATAACATGGTATCAGAGAGAACCTAAGAAGAAGACATTGTGCATCTGCAGAAGCTTGGGCTTCTTAATTTTTGGGTCTCTCTCCACAATCCATCAACAAAAGTATGCTAGGGTGACTTTCCATTGAAGGGCACATTTTTCTATCGAAGCGGAATTCAATTCCGAGCATTTTTAGTTTTCGGTGCGGGAAATTAGGGATTTCTACAGAAGAGTAATTTTTGAGTGAGCCTAGCATAGGATTTCTCTCCTCATCAAAATCAAAGTTTAGAGAAATGGGTCTATATTTTTTGTTGCGTGAAACTACGAGAAAGTCAAACCCTAGTTTGACCCCGAGCTAGAAAAACCCTAAATACTTAAACTGATAAGTTTTGATACATTCACTATATCTTAGGATTGGAGAAGTATCAGGAACTGAAACTTTCACATGCCAAAGATAAAATCCTGATTTACACTATTTCCAAAATTTAGTCTCATATTCGTTATATCCTAGGAGATATGATCCCTCCAAGTTAGGGTTCCAGCCTCTTCCAGGATTAATCACTAAACATGACACCTGGGGATAATTGCTACATCTCAGGATACAAAGGTCCAAATGCGATTTCTGAAGATTTTCTAGAAAGGGAATGGACTTTACTTTCTTTGGTCTACATTTTAGACCCAGAAGATGAAACAATGACATATGGCAGTTTGTACAACTTCATTGTTCTGAACAGTCCTGAAACAGGTCACCTTGGGAAAACGATCATAATTCCCAATTGGTGAAACCAATTCTGATGAAACCTATGGTGTTGGAATATGGACAGGTGAGTATATCTTATTGCGATATTTTAGACACAGAGGAGTAGCAATTTTGGAGATAGCAAATAAATAGTATCAGTAATTTCTGCAAAAGAAATCGGAAAACTAAGGCTTCCTGTTCCGGGAGCTTCCCTCCACTGTTTTCAGAAAATGAGTACATTGGAGAGATCACCTTGAAGAGATATATATTTCTATCCAATCAGATCTGAAAGATTCCAATTTTTTAAAATTAGGTTTTCTCTGACAAACCCTAGATCAGCCAGCTCCGAAACTAGGACAGACACCTCAAATCGGTAAGATCTAATATTTTGCTATTTTCATTTGAAGTTCTCATTTCGAAGTGATATATCACACCAACTTGATGATAAGCTTGGTGAAGTTGAAAACTTCTAAACATGGAAGTATATTATCTCTTTGAAGAAAATGAATTGGATACCTACATGAGTAGAGAGGTTCCAGTTCCAAAGGGAGATGAGGCTAGAAGCCTTACAAAAGAAAACCTTGGTCAAGGCCAAGAAGATCATTGTTGATTCAATCATGGATCACCTTGTACCACAAGTGTCTTCCATAAAGACACCGAAAGAGATGTTTGATTCCTTGACCAAGCTATTTGAACAGAAGAACATAAATCAGAATATGAATTTGAGAAAATAGTTGAATAATGTGAAGATCCAGAACGTAGAGACCATATAGTCATACTTTACGGGGCACTCTCAAATCAAAGAACAAATTGTAGTAGTAGTAGAAGAAGTGGAGAATGAAGCACAAGTGATAGCCACCTTGAATGGCCTCCCAATATCATGGGATTCATTCATGCAAGGAATGTGTGTGAGAAGGAAGTGATTACTTTCAGCAGACTCTGGGAAAAAGAAGAAGCTCGTATCATAATAAAAAAAGAGAAGATGTGAGCAACTGAAGATCAAGATATTACCATCCAAAGAATATCCCTCAAGCGATGAGAAATATGAAGAACTCAACTCTTGAAGAAACTTTTATCCATCTAATCATTTGGATAAAAAATGATGCTATTATGAATGAAGAAGATGATGAAGTTGAAGGCTCAAGAAGGAGTGTACCCATGAAACAAATAAAGATAAGTATTCAATTGTCATGATATTTTTTTTGTTATGCAATTTGTTTATATTAATTTGATGTATTATGCATGATAGAATGTTTGCATTAATGACATCACACTACTAATATGCAAGTGATGGGTAAGTAGCTCATGGTGCTATACAACTCTCCATTGCTACTTATCTAGAATGAAACCTCTTTGTTGACATATTGTACTGATGCATAATCTCAATGTTGTTCCGGTAGAGATGGAAGGCATCTAGAAAAGTTTTCATGAGATATGAATGAATGTTGTATTGGCTAAAATAGTTGCATGCTCATATATTGATGCATAATAATTTTCCATTATGAACATTCCTTATGAAATGTTTCTAACCATACAACTAATTCATTTGACTCGTGGAAAAGATCATGTACATAATCACCTACAAGAAAAGAAGGATGAGACTTGTTCTGAAGAACAAGTGACGACAGTTCAAGATGAATAATAATATGACGAATGCAACGACATCATTGATATAGAAAATTCAAGCTATGAAGAAGTAACCAAGAAGAAAGGGGAGACCAATTCAATAAGAATGATGTCTAGGATGCAGTATTGATATGTGAACGGAAGTTTGTAGTTCCATCATGCAGTAGATGGAAACATCATGGGATACAAGGAAAGATTCGTAGCATGAGGCTTCTCATGAAAAGAAGGCATAAACTACGAAGAGACATTTGCAGCCATTGCAAGTGAAGTCACATGACAAGCAAAATCATGTGTGCAAATGAAAGAAAGCCTTGTACGAGTTTAGAAGGCACCCATGGGATAATACATACATGATGAGCTTGATGAAGATATTAAACTTTGCTACAAGGTTGAACATGAAAGCCTATAGAGGATGACAAGCTCACAGATGGGTGCAAGAAGAACTTTTGAAAAAGTTCAAGATAGAGGTGTTCAAAATGACACATCTCTGCCTGTGACCACTTTCCCATGATTTCGTCACATGTCGACACTTCCATGACGGCACTTCATGAAAGTCATTGAAAGTCACTGAAAAAACACCTATATTGGAGGACCCATATCATGAGTTCTATAACTCCGTTTGACCTCATCTCTGCGCCGTTGGAAAGGTATTTCAGTTAGATAAAAATTTCTATAAGACACCAAAGTTTGAAAATGCCCAGAAATACCCTAAAAATGCATTTTTTGTCCATTCGCGACTTTCCTTAAGGCATACTCGCGAATGATTCGTGAGTTGCTCTATTACATACCCACAAATACAAAAAGTTGCTCATATTCACGACTTTCTGGACTGGAAACCCGCGAATACTTTTCGTATTCGCGACTGTTCAGTTATGCAACCCGCGAATGCCTTTTAAAAATATCAAAAAACACGCCTTTTGAATTTCGGTTAGTTTGGGTAGTTATGCAACTGACTTCTTCAGTTGTAACCACTTTGTCTTTGCCCCTAACTCTTCCTTAACCATATAAATAGAGGTAGGGAGGTCCATGAGAAGGGACTTAAATTTTTGCATTTTTATGCTAGAGGAATTGGGACTCTCTTTTCCCACACCATTTCCCTAGAAGCATTCTCCTTGTGTTGCAAAGCTTGGAGGCTGAGTTCCTTGGAGAAGAGAAGCAGCAGAACCGGATCAAGGTTTCGTGAGGTGCCAAACTTGAAGAGAATGTATACTTGTACTTGTTTTCAAGATTAATAAAGATATGATGTCCTTCTTCTTCCCAAATCATTGTTCAATGTGTGATTCAATCTCTGTTTCTGATCATATGATGATGTTATTCAGATCATTAGTTCATATTTCTTTAATTATCATTTGTTTATATGTGGTTATAATGGTTTGAGGAAGGTATAATTCATTTTGTAGGTCTCTTGGAGCGAGAGGAGCAAGAAGAGGATTGAAGAGAAAGCTTGGACCAGCCTTCAGTTTATCAGGTGTAGACCTTTCTCATCTCTGATCTTGCTTATATATGCTTGCTGAACATTGTGCATCTCTCTTTCAACCCCAGTATGTTGATGGCCTCTTAAACCCTAGCCATATGATACTTTCCTTTACAACAGAACCGGCGACTCCGCTGGGGAGAGCCTTGGCTGTTTGGGGTTTCTCTTGATTTCTTTTAGTCTTTTGCATTGTTTCAGGTCCTTCTTGCCACTTAGTCATCCCTTTTGGTTGTTCTTTATCTATGTGGTAAGCCCTTTTATAGCATTAGGGTTTGTTCTTTGCTCTTTCCCCCACCTCCTTTGCTTGGTATGATTTTTGGCTTATGTTTTTCGTCAACCTCTGTTAGTGATATTTGTCTGAGTTCAGAAGCTTGTTGGTGCTAGTTTCCTTCTTGTTTTGTTGGTTAAATTCACCATGCCAAAATAGTTGACTTGTCTTTTATGCAAGCCTTCCTTCCAAGTAGGGTTTATATTGACTTTAGGGCATTCTAGAGTTTGTTTGGTGGTTGTATAGCAAATTTCCTTTTGCTTTTCTCTTCTTAACTGCATACTTTGCTTTGTAGGTAGTTTTTCTTTTGCATTTATAAAAGAAAATTAAAAAGAACCTATACTTGTTTTTGTTGCTTGTCCCCCCCTACCTCCTTCTTTGGCTTGACCTTGTTGGACAAGGTACTGAGCAGCCTTTGTTTGTAGGTTTAGATTGATACTTGGGACTTCTTGACCTTTGCTTATGTCAGTCTTTTTGCTCAGTCTCTTCATTCCAAAGTTGTTGTCTTGTTTACCTTTGTAAGCCTTCTTTTCAAGAGAGGTTGATATCTAACTTTAGGGAAACCTAGGGCTTGTTTGTGGGGTGTAGAGTAGTTCTCTATTTGCTTTGCTTACAGTACTTGCTTGCATTAGTTGATAGGGTGATTTTTCTTTTTCATTTATAAAAAAAAGACAAAAACATGTTTGCTTTATATGCATGTAGATTAGGTTTTTAGTCTAAATTGCATGGCATATCATTGTTTTTGAAAAAATATAAAAATAATTTGTTCTTTTGTGGCTTTTAGTTTTCTATTTGAAAAATAAAGAGAATAGTTTTTGCTTTTTGCATTTCATTTCTCTTTGCTTAGTCATTTTGTTTCAACTTGGAGTCAAAAACACCACATAAGTTTCATGCCATTTACCCTCTGACTAAAAACAGCTCTTAAAATAAACGATATAATTTAAAAATTACTAGTAAGTTTTATTTTATAGGGTCATACACCAACTAGCTTAGGCTAGACTTGTGGGTTAGGGAGTTTTCAACTCTCCACAAGTGTTAAAATTTCAGACGTAGTTGGCCAATCACTAGGTAAATCTTTTTCTACGTTGATTGTATCTGGGAAGCTCCTCTCAAACGGGAGTTAAGCACGAGTCTGCGTGGAGACTTGGACTGAGGAGATAACCCTCTGATTCCTTGTCAAAGCGTAGACCAAGGTTTTTACACATCTGGGGATTCTGTCTTAGACAGGGTTTCGGGCTCAGCTACCCTGCCCATGCATATGAATCAGGATTGTGACTGTCCCCCCAGACTGTCAATATAGTTAAGGTATCCTTTAGTCTCTTTGACATCTAAGGTTCATACACAGGTACACCGGAAGGCTATTTCTGGTTGACCTTGGATGAACTTGGAAGGTAACCCCGGTAGAAGGTGTGGGAGGGTGGTGGGTGATTCCTCCACTTGTGCCTAAGAACATCTACAGGGACGCCAAGTAACTATCTATCAGCTTTCTTCTGGAAATTATATCTTATACATGTTTGTCTGTTTGGCTTTAGGAATTTTTAGTGACTGCTGTGTGGTTTTTTTGTACTTAGTGTACCTTTAGGTGTGTGCTTTGTAATTTTGGTTGCTTATCAACCTCAGACTTTGTCTCGTGGTTTGAAACTATGGATAACACACCTTTGAACACCAACCAAGAGATCCCCATGCTGGGAACTCATTGTACTATTCCTCTCATGGGGAATGTTGGTGTTCCCTTGATGGCCACCCTGAATCTTCCTGGATTCACCCTAAGGCTACGGGTGTGGTTGTTTTCCACTCCAACTGTCCTGAATGCTCTTGATGCTTCTCAAGCAAGCTCCTTATATCAAGGGCATCAAAACACTGCTTCCCCTTCACCTATAGTTGATTCTCCTCCTCCTTCTACCTCATGCGGTGAAAGTACTGATACTAGTAACTGGCAGTCTAAAAGGAGTAAAAGAAGGAGGAATAGGAATAAGGCACATAAGAAAGGGGGCACATGTTCAACCTCTGTAAGTCAAGTTGAACCTCACCACCCAGTCTCTATGGTTCATGCTGGGGGCACCCATCCAACCTCTGCAGGCCATGTTGGATCTAAGCACTCAACCTCTACAAGTCAAGTTGATCTTCACCATCCAGCCTCTGTTGATCATGCTGGTGAGATCCTTCCAACCTTTTTAGGTCATGTTGGATCTAGTTACTCAACCTCTATGGTTCATGCTGAGGGTACCCGTTCAACCTCTGTTGTTCAAGTTGAACTTCCCCATCCAACCTCTGTTGTTCATGTTGGATCCATCCACCCAGCCTCTGTTGTTCATGCTGGGGGCACACACTCAACTGCTGAAAAGCATGTTGATCCTAACCATTCAACCTCTGTTGTTCATGTTGGTGGTGCCCATCCAACCTCTATAGGCCATGTTGGATCCAGTCTCTCAGCCTTTGCAAGTCATGCTGGGGGAAGTCTCTCAGCCTCTGTGGTTCATGCTGAAGAAAATCCATCAGCCACTACAAGTCATGTTGATACTGTTGAAAAGACTACCCATTCAAAACACAAGCCCAAGTTTCCTTGTAAGCTTTGTGAGGGATACCACCTTACTTATAAATTCCCTTCTATCGTGGAGGTGCGAAGAGTTTGGATTCATGGTCATCCCGCTTTTGAACATTCTGAAGCTTTTCAACAACCAACCTCTCTTAGTCAAGTTGGATCTAGTCACCCAGCCTCTGTAGTTCATGCCGGGGGCAAACTCTTAGCCTCTGCAGGTCATGTTGAGAGCAAACAGTCATCCACTACTAGTCATGTTGACACCATTGAGAAAACTAGTCGTTCGAAGTGAAAACTTAAGTTTCCTTGTATGCTATGCGAGGGAGATCATCTTACTCACAAATTCCCTGCTATCCCAGAGGTGCGAAGAGTGTGTTCCAAGACTCAATATTTTCCTTCTACTGAACAACCTATAGTTTCTCAACAACCTACTCAACTGTTGGTTGATCAAGAGGTCGAACCAATCTTAGATTTGGTCGATCCCACTCTTCTTTCGAAGAGTGATCCTGATGTGATTGAACCAATTTCATCTTTGGTCAATCCCACTCTCCCTTCAGAGAGTGGATTTCATGAAGCGGTTGAATCGATTCCATTGTCGATCAATCCCACTCTTCCTTTGGAGAGTGAAGTGTCTACTAGTCACATTTTCTTCACTGCCAGTTTAGAACTTACTGAACAAGGGGGCACTAAACTTGTTTCAGATCAACCCCCACCAAGCTCTCGGATTGCTTCCTTTGATTGGGATAGCCTAGTTGAGCCGCGCCTTCCTTCTAATGAACCTTTCCAAATAAAGGTCAAAGTTGAACCTTATGTGATTGCTCATTGTATTGTTGATGAAGGAGCCTCAGTTAGTATCTTGTCTGCTCGTGCTTGGTGAGGTATGGGATCTCCCAGGCTTGTGTCGACTGCTAGTCAGTTACTGGTGTTTGATAGAAGAACTTGTATAGCCTTGGGAGTTCTTGCTCAAACACCTGTTACTTTGGGTGGGAAGACCGTCTTAGTTGACTTCATGGTGATAGAAGACCCCTTGGACTTCAATATCCTCCTTGGACGTGATTATGTCTATGCCATGCAAGTTGTGGTGTCAACATTATTTCGTGTGATGTAATTTAATCATGGCGAAGAAATTGTCACTATCGATTAGTTGGATTTTCTTGATCCGTCTCCTGACTCAACTAGAGACTAGGTCTTTCCTTTATTGGTTCCCAGTGTTTCTGTAGACACTAACCTGCCACAGGTGAACTATGTGGCCTCTTGTCCTTTACGTTCAATTTCTACTGAGGAGCAGCCTCTGTTTTCATGCTTACCTTCTCGGGACTTGGTCCCACCAGTTGACTGGGTGAGTCATCCTATACAGACTGTAGAGCCTTCTCTCCACTCTGTCGATCCATTTGGAATTTTAGACATGTGCCCTATCTCAGATGATCTCCTTCCTTCGGATGAAGTCTTCCTAAAGTCTTTGATATAGTCTAACCTTCTTTTGGATGTTGGTTTAGTTGTGACTAAGTCTTACAATGATTTGCCTAGTAAGCCTGACCTTTCTTCTGATGTTGGTCTTGTTGAGTCTTTTGACTCTTTCTTCGAAGAGCAAGTCAATGATCCTGATGAGTTTGATTTTTTTTATGAATTTTTCAACTCCTGTGATACTGAGTTTGTTCCTATAGACTCTATTTCCCTTGTTGATTTTTGCTCTCCTTCTGAGGTTGATCTTATTGATTATAAACCCTCGAGCCTTGGTTCTATAGAATCTTCTTCGATTGATTCTGCCTTGACTTTACCTTTTGTAGAAGATAGCAAAGTCACATGTGTTTCTGCCAAAGTGACCTGCATCGGATCTTTTCTTCTGAATATGATCTTGATGTTATTGTTTCTTGGAGACTGTTTTCGCCTTTGCTCACACCTAGGTCACGTGGCAGAAATCTTCAAGCCACTCGGTGTGTCCTTGGGGGAAAGTCTCAAGTCAAGGCTGTCACCTTGTTCTTGACTCCTCCGTTTAGGCTCAACTCCTAATGAAGCTAA